>JAMPIV010010079.1:67500-290974 GCA_024509875.1 Oreohelix idahoensis | reverse complement strand
CCCCCCCCCCACCCCCCCCCCCCCACCCCCCCCCCCCAAAAGCCAAACCAACCACAACAAAAAAACAAAACACAAAAAAATAACCAAACAACAAACCCCACACAAACACAAAACCAAAAAACCACAAAACCAAACAAAAAAAAAACCAACAACACAAACAAAAACACAAAAAACACACAAAACAACACAATAACAAAACAAAAACAACAAACAAAACAACAAAACCACACAAACAAACCCCCCCCCCCCCCCCCCCCCCCCCCCCCCCCCCCCCCCCCCAAAAAAAACAAACAACAACACCAAACACCACAAAACCAACAAAACACAACCAAAAAAAAAACAACCCACCCACCCCCCACAAACAACAACACACCACCACAAAAACAACACCTAACAAACATAAAAAAAATCACTACCCAAAAAATATAAACATGATCAGAACCCGCAAAAACTAACCCATTTCACCAACTAAAACAAACAAAAACCATCAAATTAAATTACTTCTTCCGCCTGACAGATGCCTCTTACATACACCTAAAACACCAAACCACAAATAACCCAGACACCCTTAACCCCCAACACAAAACCAACCAACTCATACAGAAACCACTACTTAATCAAAACACTATATACACCCAACAACCAACACACTCCACACTAACAAACACAAAAAAAAAAACACTCTCACCAACCAACACACACAAAAAAAAACACCACTACACAAAAAACAAACACCCCCCAATCCTCCAATATTACTCTTTTTTAATTTATATTTCACATATTATTTTATCTTTTTCCCATTCTCCCTCCTTCATATCATTTTTCCCCTTATTGCAAAAAAAAGAGTGATCCTAATCAAAATACTAATAGAAAATCTTGGATTTCTATGAAGAACGGCGTACTTGTACGTATGGTACAAGACTCGACTACATCCACTCATTCACAAATTCTTGTGCCTAAGAGCATGAGGGTGCAAATATTGCAACATGCTCATGACTCGCAATGTGCTGGACATATGGGTTTTTCCCGTACAAAGTCGAGAGTTCTTGCGGCTTTCTTTTGGCCATTTGTAAGCAAGGACATACGAATGTACTGTCGCTCTTGCAAAGTATGTCAGGAGGTCAAATCTAAAGGACCACGACATGCTGCGCCTATTCAGGCTGCTGACATTCCAATTCGCCCTTTTCAAAAAAATGGCAATAGATATTATCGGTCCTTTTAGAATTAAGTCGGCTAGAGGGCATCAATTTATTCTTACATGTGTCGATATGTGCACACGTTGTCCAGAGGCAATACCTCTCAAGAGCATCTCAACTGCTGATATCGCAGACGCTCTTTGGCTGATATTTTCTCGCTTGGGTTTTCCCGGAGAAATATTGTCAGACCATGGCACTCAACTGATATCAGACACTATGTCACAGGTAATGTCTATGCTACATATAAAAAGGTCTCTCAGCAGTATCTATCACCCAATGTCTAATGGGTTGGTCGAACGTTTAAATAGGACTCTAAAAACTTTACTGGGTAAAATAACTGAGGATCATCCTCAGGATTGGGACAGGGTCTTACCCGCGGCTCTCTTTGCGTATAGAGAGGTCCCCAATGAACATACGGGGTTTTCCCCTTTTGAACTTGTCTTTGGCGCGCAACCGCGCGGCCCTATGTCTTTACTTCACGATCTAATCACTGCCGATAATATTAGCGATGAGACTCAGTCTTCTTATGAGTACGTCATTGCTCTTAGGAAAAAAATCATTGAGGCATGCAGACTAGCAACTTCGTCTTCCGAATTTGCTAAAGAAAAGGCAAGGCAGTTTGCGAATAAGAATAGATGTCTACGACAACTTTGTCCAGGTGACAAAGCTCTCGTTCTACTTCCTTCAAGGGAGAACAGACTTCTAATTGCATGGAAAGGTCCATATGCAATAGTCTCCAAAATTTCTGATGTCGACTATGTTGTCGATATTGATGGAAAGCATAAAACTTTCCACATAAATATGCTCACGGAATTTCATGAAAGACCAGACTATTTGCAGCCTATTTTCCAGGCAACGGACAATTCTCAAGTACCTCATGGTCAATACTCATCGCTGTCAGTTATACAGGATGAGGAAACCTATTTTTCTGATGTCAATCTTCCTCTTTCTATGGTCCCACTTTATTCTACGGAATCTTGGAAAAACGTGACCGTTTCTCCAAATCTTTCCGCTGAGGAACATCGACAAGTTTCTTCGATGTTGCAAACATTTCAGGATGTTCTTACAGACATCCCGGGACACACACATGTCATTGAACATGACATTGTGCTAACTGATCATAATCCTATCAGAGTCAGACCCTATCCAATACCTATCCATTTCCAGTCTCAAGTCGAAAAAGAATTGGATGAAATGATACGTTTGGAAATCATTGAACCATCCACTTCAGCATACTCTTCGTCTATGGTTATTGTTCGAAAGAAGGATAATAACATTCGCATTTGCGTAGATTATCGCAAATTGAACCAAGTTACGAAGTTCGACGCTGAACCTATGCCTTCATTAGAAGAACTACTCAATAAACTTTCTAATTCTAGATTCTTTACCAAACTAGATTTGTCTAAAGGTTATTGGCAAGTCCCGCTAACTGAACGTGCCAAACCTTTTACAGCTTTTTCTACACCTAGGGGTTTATTCCAATGGAATTTCATGCCTTTTGGTCTTATGAACGCCCCTGCTACATTCGTACGCATGATGCGGCGAATTCTCGCATATCGTACAGATGTCATAGCATATCTAGATGATATCTGTCTATTTAGTGATTCCTGGGAAGATCACTATTTGGGTTTATACGAATTACTGTCTACTCTTCGCGAGTATAACTTGACTGCAAAACCCTCTAAAGCCTTTATAGGATTTAGTGAGATTTCTTTCCTAGGTCATCGTGTTGGTCATGGTCTTTTAAAGACAGAGGACCACAATGTTTCAAAAATACTTAACATTTCGGTCCCTAAGACAAAGAAACAAGTAAGGAGTCTATTAGGTTTGATCCAATTCTACGGACGATTCATTCCGAATCTGTCCTCCATTATGGCACCGCTTTCTACTTTATTGAAGAAAGGGTCGCCTAATTTGATCCGCTGGTCAAAAGAATGTCAATCCTCATTGGACCAGGTTAAAGACCTATTTTCATCTCCACCTATTCTTAGGTTACCTACTATTGAGAAGACTTTTGTTCTTCGAAGTGACGCCTCGTCAACTGGGATTGGGGCAGCACTAATGCAGGAGTATTCTGATACTCTGCATCCGGTGATGTATATCTCTAGGAAATTAAATGCTGCAGAAAAGAATTACTCGGTTTTAGACCGTGAGTTATTGGCTATGGTATGGTCTATTCTGAAGTTACAAAGATTTCTTCTAGGCGCACATTTCATTGTGGAAACCGACCAGAAAGCGCTTACTGCTATTCAGAGTAAAAACTTGAAGAGCTCGAGGTCCACTCGTTATGCCATAGCTCTTCAACCATTTCATTTCTCGGTTCGAGCTATCCGTGGTTCGGATAATGTAATGGCGGACATTCTGTCCAGATGCCCACACGATTCCACATGATTCTTCTGTCATATATATATATTTCCTGATATACAGTCCAATGTTATAATGACATGTTAGTAGTTTTTTTTTGTTTCTCACTTTTTTGAGGGGGAATTTATAACATTGTACCATGTAATTATCTAAGAAGGCTTAGTTAGTGATATACGGGCCAAAAGATCACTCGGCCACATTTAAATAAATTATTTTCAGGATTGTATTGAGAGATTTACCAGTTGTCTTTAAGATTTGTGTTATTGATATTTTCGCAGCACATCATTGAAGATGCGAAATTGTGTCCATTGTGGAACTTTGAGTATATCAAGTCCTGTCCTAGATTGGGAGCGGATGATGTCCACATCTTCTTCTATTGAATGTTTTATGTCAACGAAGATCAACACATGTATTACTTATTAGTTACTGATGCATTACATAATGTAATAAAATAGTGCGGTATATTAATATATTACACCGCTATTTGCAACACATTGTATGATATCATAATAATATATTTGATTTCATATATTGGTATGAGAATAATTTGACTTTTATTATGATGTTGCCAGCATTGTGGTTTGTGTTGGTGGCACCTTCCTGGGATATATACGCGTATACTTAGATAAATTTTTCTCTAAGGACCTGGGATATGATCTCAGTTTCGCTCCAAGTGTTGAGCTATTTTGTTAGGTATATCCGCGCATCATACGTGCGTTAGGAGCCTAGATTTTTCCGGCTCCAGGATTTAAAAAAAAAAAATGTTTCATTTTTTTTTTCCCGGGAGGGTGCGGTAATGTTACGCACAAATAATTACTTTTTTCCAAAGTCTTTGTATGATCGTTTTTCGTATGTATGATCATTATTTGACTGAAATGCATGTTATATATATTTTATGGTCAAAGGGACAGAACCCGATATATCGATACTGCTATTTTTTATGAGTTTACCTCCTCTTGTATAGAGACACGTTCGGTCTATAATGTCTTGAACGAAGCGTGACCATATCTCCTTATTTGGTAGTATCAGTCAACTGTTGTAGATGTTTGAAACCTTTCTTAACGCTTCTGTTCATGTCCATAAAAGGCGCGACTGTGTAAGACTTTTATCTCGAATGTTCTTAGAATCGTCTTATTGTGAACAGCGACTCAGAGATTGGCACTCTGCGCATGTCTCGACTTGGTTGTCGTTTGTTGTTCCGCCCAGGTCGGGCAGTTGAGAAATGGACTGATTAGCGAGCGGACGCGACTGCGTCTTGTGATTCTCTGAGGGAAATACATTGTCTTTGTGAGTTAGTTAGCTAACTAGACTATTTCCCCGTATTATTCAAGCCTGCCTGGAGGCATATGTTCATGGTTGATTTTCCGAAATAAGGTAATTCCTCTTGTATCGAACTTTAGGCTATCATCTAGAGGTTCGTCATTTTGTCGCCTTTTTGCTCGCCTGTGTGATTCAAAATGGAGAGGTACTTTGACTAGGATTAAGTCACCGGTATCTTTATACCTGAACTAGTTATATATCTATGGGTCGCTCTAGACCAACAAGACTATTGTCTGTGTTCCAGGATTCGTTATATCAGAGATCACGTCCAAGTCAGATGGTTAGACTTAGGAAGGTTATAAAGGTCGAGCTGACCTGTAATCCATGTATGCTACTCACGTGCAGACAGTAAACGGACGTATTGTATACATCTGATCTGCTAGCATCAGGAAGGAATAATTATTATTGTCTATGAACATTAAGGATCTGCAGCTGACCACGGTTGCAGAAGTTATATGTATTATTTATCAAGCTTCGCTATGATATTTGTTTTCCATACAACTATTGAGTATTGACTTCTACATGACTGTCAGTTAACATGAGTTTGAATGCTGCATTCGTTGTGCTATGCCGATGATAACATAAGTATCATGACTGTTTTGTGGCGTGCAATAAATGGTATAAACCTAAAGCGAAGTTACCATTTTTATGACTCTACACGTCATGTTGCCTGTGGTGTACCCTGTGAACTGTTCTACTGCAACACACACAGCAACAATCTAAACCAGATAAGACACCCACATCTTGCATTGTAATACCTGGTGTCGATAGAGGTGGTAATTCGACGGCATCCTAATTCCACCCTTATCACTGTCTCCATGTGTTCTTTGGCCTCCCCAAAACCACAACAACTTCAACTAATAAGCCTATTCATATAACTCATTATTACCAAGTCTTCCTGTCGTGTGCCGTCCACTCAATGTTTGTCCGCGTCTTTTCTCCTTTACAGAGCACATTTTTTCCATCATGTTTGTTTGTTTTGCTTTTGTTTGTTTTTTGTTTTTTTCTCATTTAATTTTTTTTTTTATTGTATCTGTTTTTAAAATTTATTTTAAAAACGTACTTTGATTATGATGAATATTGCAAATGTGTTCTTTTTTCTCTAACCAGCGGCACTCGAGTTTTCCAGCTCTTTTGGCCCAATGACATGTCATTGCGAGGCTGGGGGTCAGTGGACTTTCCTTCCAACCCGGTCAGGAGCTTCGCTCCTTCCCATCCACACGGGATTTATGTGCAGGAGCCGTTCAGGTTATTCAGTCAAATTTTCGGTCGTAAACATTCCTTCAAACTCTGACGCCCGGGTTTGAACCATGAAAACCTGGTCGCCAGTACAACGTTGTAGCCATTACACCAGCGCGGCTCCCGATATTGCAAATGTATGATGTTATATTACTTTTTAATGATACATGCCTAAATAATGCTTGCAGTAAATGGGGGGGGGGGGGGGGGGGGAGAGGGGGAGAGGGATGAAAGGATACAGTATACATGATGAGAGAGAGAGAGAGGAAGGGCAGAATGTCAGACGGGCCTACGTGACCAATTCTAAACCCTTTGAAAATAAAGTTCGTTCGTTCGTTCGTTCGTTCGTTCTTTGACGACAGATGATAATTTTAATTATTTACATGAGATGACGTATCCATAATACCTAGCAGGGCCGTAGATAGGACTTAATAACGGGTGTTTGAACACCCCCCGCCCCCCCTCCCCCCCCCTCCTTTCTCCACCCGTCGTATCTACGGCCCTGTTACCCAGTGAAGTTTTTAGTTTTTTTTTTTTTGGCTTAAAATTTCCGCTAAATGGGGTAGCCGACCTCATGCCCAACAACAACACCCCCCCACCCCTTATCCAATCGCATTTTGTGTCATGCTTGACAGGTTACAGCGTTACTATTATATGCTCTTCTTCTGGACCCAGCTAACGCATTGTCCATACAAAACCATTTGATACAGTTAGGGGTCAGCTCTTGGGCGGTGCAAGCGCTGCGGTCGCCCCGGGCACCGACTTGGGAAGGGCGCCGAAATTTATTTAAATAAATAAATGCATTAAAATTTTAGCAGATCAAGAAAAATAAAAGAAAGTGTTTAAAAAAAAAAATCAGTTGCTTGAATAACAATGATGGTTCTCTTATGTTTATATTATTCTTATTTCTAAAACAACATATTGAGCGCCCATACGTAATTCATAATGAATAAGAAGAGTAACCGTATGTAATTCACAACGAGTAAGGAGAGCGCCCATTTATAATCCATAATGATTAAGGAGAGCGCCCGTATATAATCCATAATGATACGTAATTCATTATGAATAAGGATAACATTATTTGTAATAAGATTTGAGAAATATATATTGTTTTTGTGGGATGCTATAGCCAACATCACTTAAGGTAGTCACTTTGCGGTCCAACTCAATAGCATGAAACTGAGTCTCATAAGGGTACATAAAGTACTGCATGGTGGGGGGGGGGGGGGGGGGGGGGGGGGGGAGTCGCCACCACGGGACGTCGTACCCCGTTGAAAAACTCCTAAAACTAGCTCTGGGTACAGCATAAGCAGGACAATAAAATAAAAACTGAAATGGTACGACAAAGTAACCAACTGTGGAACTTATGACAAGAACCAGACAAGTGCCTGTGGAACAAGAGATGTGAAGAAGACGATGGCGATGGATAGGACACCCACTGAGGAAACCTGTTGACAACATTACAAGGCAGTCCTTTTTCTGAAAATCCTCATAAAAATAACGGAGAAAAGAGCTGGAGACATAAGTCAAAGGGACGAGAAAGACATGGAACCAACCTTGAGTGGATGCACGTGACACGGCGATTTTGCACGAGTTCTCGTTGAAGGATTATACTGTTTGTGGATGTCGTAAATTTATTTTGAGAGAAAAGAGTCGTAGAAATAGTGGTCCGGTTTAGAGTGGAAAATGATGATGGAAAGCTCAGTGATAGAAAATGTAGATATTAAATAGTTGCTTCACAGCGTGCTGGAGGAGAGTAAAGACAAACTTATTTACGACAAATCGCTTCTCTCAATCTTCTCTTCCGCTCTCCTGGTCAAACAATTATTTGCCAGTTTTCCAGACTCGCATCTGCGCGCACACCGATTTGGTGTTTTCAAACACACATACGACGTAGATACAAACTATATTAAACGAATAGGGGAAAAGTTGGGCTTTGGGTATATCCAACACCGTACTAAATGAGTTTATGTGATTTTATTCACTTTAAACATCAATCACTAACAAATATCAGGTATTACATAAATTATCATAAATACACAAATGCAACTAACAAATTTGGGAGGGGTGAAGAAGACTGGTATCGACTAAGCCCTTCCCGCTTATAGACAAAGATAAACCCAGTCCAGAGATAGATAATATCAGGAACACGGGTACGTTAACCTAACAGTGAAGTTAATTACTCTGAAAGAGGTGTTACAAAGTTAGGTATAGGTGATAGAAAAAACCCTGTTCTTCCCAGCTGTTCTTCCCTTTACTAAGTTGGTAACAAATATTCTCACTTATCGCAAGACTTGAAGACTAAGAGTTCTCGTGTGTTTATTATATATATATAAAAGGAGTCTATGGGATGGCACTAACACAGTTCGGCACAGGGGTGAAAATGAAGTGGTCTCTTTTAATCCTCCGCTATGGTAAAATTCCTTCAATGCGTGATGATAGTTTTATTAAATCCAATTGAGGAAAAAACTAGGCTCATTCACAGTCAGGAAAATATGTACTCTCTCACAGTAAACAGTAAATATGATATCGCTACTGGCGCTGTTCATCTTCCAGTTTATCTTACAGATTTAATTTGGTGATAATAATCAAATGATCTTGGGTAGGCTTTCTTTCATGTAATTATGTTAGCTAGGCCGTACCGGACCACCACAAGATTTACTTTAAAAAAATGTCTCATCAAACTGTCTGGAAGTTTAAAAACCGAGTATGGAAACTCTGAAAGATTTCGTTATTGCTGGGATTGCAAAAGGTGATCAATCTAGAGAAAAAGATAGAAAACCCATAACAACATAATCATACTTTAAAAAATCAAATAATCTTCTAAGCGCGCGATAAATTTCCCGTTAAGCCTATAATACACTCGAGTATTTAATTATGTATTTAATAAACACTGCGCGAGTTCTAGTGGTTAAAAACACACATCTATAAAACTAGGACTTAACTGAATTTATTAATTATAAATTCCTTCGCGACTTTAAAAGTTAATTTAAGCATCTATTATCTTTTGAAATAATATAATAGATAGATCATTATATTTACAACTGGAACTATTGAGATGGTTTAATTTAATAGATTTAAATTAACACAAAATCCATTGAAATAGAATGACTGAACTAGACCACTGATCACTTTACGCAATATATATATTACCGCTTTGCACAGAATAGAAAACACTGCAAATTTATATATATAAAAATCCAGGGATTTCAATAAAGCTCTATAACAAGATTTCAATAAAGCTAGTGCTTCTGTAAAGGTCTGGCCAGCGAGTGATAACGTGTCTAGTCTTCATGGTCTATTTAGCTAAAATGGAATGTAAGTTGAGTGGGACATGATAAACTTGACAGCTTATTTGATCTCACGAACTTTTGGGGATCTGACCGCCAAATCAAGAGAAGAAACCGCACCCTGGTCTTCGTATCTCCGTTCGCTGCTGCCCGTTTCGGTTTCCCCGTTCGCTCGGTTCTACGATTGACACCGAGACGCGAAATTAGCGGCAAGCAACTGCGTCTCGTATCAGGGACCACTACTGTCTTTGATAACGCCGATAGTCTCCCCTAAAATCCCTCAGTTCGTCTCTTTGATCTTGGTCGCTGTGCCTGTTTGATTCTGGCGACGCCCCCCACTGGCCAAGTTAATTAAAATAACTGCCTATGATTGTTCAAGCGATGTTAGTGGGCGTGATTTGATCTCTCCTTAAATCAATGCGATGACCAGAATCAACGATAGGTAAACTTTCCGCATATCAATCAGCAAACGTGTTTGCCCTCTGTGGAACAGTTTCATAGCTAATAAATCCACGTGAAAGAATAAACGTTTTTACAAGAAGTTACAACAAAGTTCAGGGTCAGCCGAGTTCGTCCATCACAATCGTCCCCTCTTTTGAGACGTGAAAACGTGTTTTCATGTTTGATTTATGACGATGAAGCTGCCCTGATCGGTAACTTTTGGATGATTGGTATCTTCACCTTCCTCCTCTTCCTCTGTAGTCCAGTTTCTACTCAGGAAATCAGCCCCGACATTCTGTCTTCCCGGAATATATTCCACTTTGAAAGAATAAACGCTTAAAAGAAGCGCCCAACGCATGATCCTTGCGTTAAATTCTTTATTGGCACCAAGAAATGCTAACGGAGCGTGGTCTGTTTGCACCGTGAAAGATGTACCATAAAGAAACTCATGATGGCGTCTGATACCGTCAATCAGAGCAAGACATTCCCTTTCAACTACGCTGTAGTTCCGTTCCGCTTTATTTAATTTCCGACTGCCATAGGCAACTGGAAATAGCATGTTCAGGTCACTGTCATCGGTTTGAAGCAGTGTTGACCCGATGCCCTGACCTGACGCGTCGACTCTCAGTACAAAAGGTTTCTTGAGGTCAGGCAACCTCAAAATTGGGTATGCAGACAACTGTCCTTTCAAAGTGCTATACGCGTGTTCGCACTTTTGATCCCATATGACCTTATCAGGACAACCTTTCTTTGTGAGGTCAGTCAGAGGTGCCGTCAGTCCGTTGAAGTTCTGGATGTACTTCTGATAGTATGCACATAGCGATATGAAGGAACGTACGTCTTTCTTCGTTCGGGGTCTTTTTGCTGCCATTATTTTCTCCACGTTCTTCTTAATAGGCCAACTGCATCCGTGAGAAATAGTGTGCCCCAGGAAGTCTAACTGTTCAAACCCGATGAGACATTTGCTAGGTCTGGCTGTGAGACCCGTTTCCTGTAGTCTCCTGAGGAGCATAGCAACCGTAGCAATATGTTCTTCATAGGTTTCCGATGCAATTAAGATGTCATCCATGAAATTATGGATATGGGGACTTTGCAAAGGTTGTAGAAGCTTCCTCATCATCCTGGTGAACACTCCTGGTGCGTTATGCAAACCGAACGGCATCACGTTAAATGTGTAATGTCCTTCACTAGTGCTGAAAGCTAACAAAGGTTTAATTTCCTCCTTGACTGGTATTTGATAATAACCTTTGCTGAGGTCAATCTTGGAGAAGATCTTTGCTTTGCTGAGCTTGGTGAACAACTCAGAAACAGTTTGGAGAGGTTCGGGCTGGAATTCCGTTACAGCGTTTAGCAACCTGTAATCAATGCACAGCCGAACTTCCTTATTGGGCTTCTGCAACAGCACTACACTCGAGCTGTAAGGAGATGTTTGTTGTTCTGGTGAGAGATTGTCGCCGAACTTGACATCTTTAAAGGATTCTGTGGGTTGCAATGGATACTCCATGCAGCCATCATCATCTTCCTCGTCTTCCGTTGCTATGGCGACAGCCAGGAGATGCTCGGAGGATGGCACCGGTCTTTCCAAATATTTCTTTAGCAGATTTATGTGGAAGACCTTCTCCTTTCCTTTGATGGAGATCTTGTAGTTGGTACGTGAGATCTTTTTAAGGACGGTAAACGGTCCTTGCCATCCGATGCGAAGTTTATTGCTTCCGGTTGGAAGTAGCAATAGGACTTTCTCCCCTGGTTGTAGTTCTCTCTCTTTTGCAGCTTTGTTGTATCTTTTAGTAATTTTAGCGCGGGCTTTCTTAAGGTTGGTAGTAGCTAGATCCCATCCTAGCTTTAGCCTTTCCTTAAGCTCAGATACATACTTGCTTGCAGAGACGACTGTCTCGTCAGCCTTCTGGTCTGTCAGGGACCGAAGTAAGGCTTCTAGTGGCCCCTTAATAGGTCTGCCAAATAAAAGTGTAGCTGGCGCAAAACCCGTAGACGCTTGGGGTACCTCTCGGTAGGCGAATAAGGCAGCCGATATATATTGGTCCCAGTCTTCCGGTTTCTCCTGACCCAGCTTACGTAACATCATGGTGAGGGTACCGTTAAAACGTTCCACGAGCCCATTTCCGGCCGGATGGTAGGGACTTGTGTGGATATGTTTGGCCCTCAAGATCTTAAAGATCTCCTCCATTAACAGGCTACGGAATTGGGATCCATTGTCCGTCAAAACTTGTTGAGGGAATCCCAACCGTGTAAAAATTTGCACAAGGGCTTCTGCGACATGCTTGGAATTAGTGCATGGTAGCGGTACGGCTTCGGCCCACATAGTGCAAGTGTCAACTAAGGTCAGGATGAACCTGTTCCTTCTTTTGGTCTTTTCCAGAGGACCAATAATGTCGACAGCAACCCGTTCAAATGGAGTCCCTACTATTGGCATTTGCCCCATAGGTACTGGGGGTGTCAAGTGCTTGGGTGCTACCCGTTGGCACTGGGCGCAGGATTTCACATACCTGACAATGTCAGAGTTCATTCCTGGCCACCAATAGTGGTTTTTTATTCGCTGAATAGTGGCGTTTTGTCCCATATGTCCGCTAAAGGGAAGAGAGTGCCCCATTTCTAAGATCTGGTTTCTGTACTGCGTCGGTACTAGGAGCTGGTTATTCCCCGTGTCCGGGTTGCCCGTTCTACGATACAATACACCATCCTTAGAAAAGATGTCTCCGTTGTGTCTGGGGTCCTTAGCCATGGGCAGTTTTTTAAAGCAGGGCGCCAGAGTAGGGTCCTTTTGTTGCGCCTCCTTCAGTTCATTCGGCAACAAGTTTGGCGCAGGCTCCCTCTCCTTCTTGGCTTGCCCTCTTGTGGTTACCGCTGCCACAATCGGCTCCTTAGGTCTCCCAATGAACACATATCTACATCCCAGGATAACTGGGTAGATCGGATCATCCATTATGGCCGCTTTAATAACTCCTCTGACAAAGTCAGAGTGTATTTCTACCAGTGCGATAGGAAGCGTCCTGAGTGCGTCACTCCTGAAAACTCCACTAAGTTTGACGGTTTCCTCTGTCTCCTGACCTGGTTTGACTAGATGTCTAGCAACAATACAACTAAAACTTAATCCAGTGTCAAAGAGACAAGTAGTTGAGGTACCATTCAAAATTACAGTTCCTCGAGTTGAGGGTCGGTCCCCCTCAGGTTGAGAATCACTGACGTTGACTCTACCTTTCGAGGCTGTATGCAAACATCCAACGCGGTTTGAACCGGTTTGTTTGCCCTGATCAGACGTTCCTGGTGTAGGGGTCTTCCCTTTTCCTTGACCTTGGTGGCCGCGCTGCCACGTAGGCTTGGTGGGTTGATCAGAATTGTTGTTTGGGGGGTATCGGGTTTTTTAGAATTTCGATTTTTCCTGGGCAGGTTTCTGGGTATTGTTATCTCGTTGGTTATAATGTTGAGAGGAAGTGGAAGAATAGGATGCCTGCTCTAGATTCTGTTTTCGAGATGGCTCATCGGTGGGTTTACGTTTAGTGCTGGGAAGTTCGGCCATTGCATTGCTATAGCGTTCGGCTTTATTGAGTATGTCTTCAAGCCTGACTGCCCCCTGTTCAGCCAAAAATCTACGAGTTTCATTCGACAAAGTGGATTTTATCTGCTCCACAAGAACAAGTTCGAGGAGTCCCTCATATGAAAGAGGTAGGTCAGATAATTCAATGCACTTTGTCAGATAACCCGTGAGACGTGAAGAGAACTGGGGAAATGTTTCCGTGCTCTCTTTTCGGCTGTTTCTGAACAACTGCAGAAACTTTCGGGCAGTCATCTCAAACTGCTGTAGTAAGGCCTTCTTCAACAGGTCATAATCATGTTGATTCGGTCCCAGCTTTGTGTACACGTCATAAGCATTGCCTTTCAGTGACGTTGAAAGTTTGAGCGCCCAGCGGGTACTCTCTAACCCATAAAGATTCGCGAGTCTCTCGAATTTTTCTAGGTAGCTGTCAATTTTTTCGTTAGGGCTAGGAAAAGATTCTAAAGAAAACGACATAGCAGTTAATTGGGCAGACTGAGTGCTGGAGAGATCCATTGTTTGAGACTGGGGCGAAGACGGCTCTCCATTATTTGAAGTAGAGGCACTCCGACTCTCTAAAGCCTTGAGCGCTAATTCATGCTGTCTTTCCTTGTCTCTCTCTCTTTCCCTGCGGGCGTCCATCTCTGCCTCAATTTTCTTCTGCTCCAATTGACGATCGTCCGCTTCTTTCTTCCTAGCTTCTGCCCTCTCTTCCTCCGCGTCATACCTTTGAAGTTCCTGGTTGATAAACAGATTCGCAGCTTCTGTGTCTAGTCCTGAGTCCTTGGCCTCTTGCCTCAAAATGGATCTTATCCTAATTCCCTCAGCCATTGTCAAAGAACTGGATGCTTCTAAGACTAGAGAATAGTAAGATGGAACAAGAAGGGGAAAAACTCAAAGCCGCTACGAGAAAAACAAAAGTAAAAAAAAATTTACTAGAGTTACCTCCTACCTGTACTGTGCAAACTTATCGCTGATATTATCTGGCAATTAAGGCTCTAAACGCAAGCGACTATGCCACTAAATGGTAAGTTACACTGGAAAAGAATCTACTTTTACTAACAGTAGAGAAAAATTTAAATTAAAACAATTTAAAAGGAAAAAAAAAATTTATTTTTTTTCCCCTAAATTTTAAATCTCTGACAACAAACTCCGTCCCTAAAGTCAATTATTGAGATGAGACGTTGTTAACTTAATTTTTAAAAATCAGAACAATCCGTCTTTAGCTAAGCTCAACTCTTTTTAACTTCAAAAACCTTAGTGACTGTAAAACAATCACGCAATCCCAGCAACTCTTATAAAGAAAGAAATATAATTATCTCCGCCAGAGGATAATTAAAATAGCAAATATTTTTGTTTATCTGTACTTTCTACTGCTGTGGAGAGAAAACAACCTGTAAATATGCTGTGTGGACAACCCAAATACTTAAAGAACGTTTGTCTAGGGGTGTAATTATTTATTTATTTCCCTAATTCACAAGACAAATCATTCACACTCTACCTAGTTAGACCCAGACTAAATCAGACTCAAAATATCTTTAACCCGGCTATACGATTGCCTCAAATGTAGCTCAAGATCCCAGAACCAGCCCACAAATATGTGTGCATCAAATGTATCTCAAAATAATCCTGGACGAGCCAGCCAAATATTGTCGTAAATTTATTTTGAGAGAAAAGAGTCGTAGAAATAGTGGTCCGGTTTAGAGTGGAAAATGATGATGGAAAGCTCAGTGATAGAAAATGTAGATATTAAATAGTTGCTTCACAGCGTGCTGGAGGAGAGTAAAGACAGACTTATTTACGACAAATCGCTTCTCTCAATCTTCTCTTCCGCTCTCCTGGTCAAACAATTATTTGCCAGTTTTCCAGACTCGCATCTGCGCGCACACCGATTTGGTGTTTTCAAACACACATACGACGTAGATACAAACTATATTAAACGAATAGGGGAAAAGTTGGGCTTTGGGTATATCCAACACCGTACTAAATGAGTTTATGTGATTTTATTCACTTTAAACATCAATCACTAACAAATATCAGGTATTACATAAATTATCATAAATACATAAATGCAACTAACAAATTTGGGAGGGGTGAAGAAGACTGGTATCGACTAAGCCCTTCCCGCTTATAGACAAAGATAAACCCAGTCCAGAGATAGATAATATCAGGAACACGGGTACGTTAACCTAACAGTAAAGTTAATTACTCTGAAAAAGAGGTGTTACCAAATTTAGGTATAGGTGATAGAAAAAAACCTGTTCTTCCCAGCTGTTCTTCCCTTTACTAAGCAAATGGAAAGGAGGGGGTTTTAAACATAGTTAACAAATTATCAACTATCCCACTTAAAGGAACAATGTAGGGTATACAGAAAAGAGATATATTACCAGGTAAGCAAGTTAACAAAATGGTTACACAAAAGAATTAATTTCCTGTCATTCATGCACACGCGTGAGGATCCACACTCATATACTCACACACTTACCGAATGCAGCCTCAGACGATCCATAAAAGTATATAAAACAGCACGTAGTCTTTTGACATATGAACTGTCTAGTCCTTCGATGTCCCGCCCCAGATGTTTGCGAGGGTTTGTTGGTAACAAATATTCTCACTTATCGCAAGACTTGAAGACTAAGAGTTCTCGTGTGTTTATTATATATATATATAAAAGGAGTCTATGGGATGGCACTAACACAGTTCGGCACAGGGGTGAAAATGAAGTGGTCTCTTTTAATCCTCCGCTATGGTAAAATTCCTTCAATGCGTGATGATAGTTTTATTAAATCCAATTGAGGAAAAAACTAGGCTCATTCACAGTCAGGAAAATATGTACTCTCTCACAGTAAACAGTAAATATGATATCGCTACTGGCGCTGTTCATCTTCCAGTTTATCTTACAGATTTAATTTGGTGATAATAATCAAATGATCTTGGGTAGGCTTTCTTTCATGTAATTATGTTAGCTAGGCCGTACCGGACCACCACAAGATTTACTTTAAAAAAATGTCTCATCAAACTGTCTGGAAGTTTAAAAACCGAGTATAAAAACTCTGAAAGATTTCGTTATTGCTGGGATTGCAAAAGGTGATCAATCTAGAGAAAAAGATAGAAAACCCATAACAACATAATCATACTTTAAAAAATCAAATAATCTTCTAAGCGCGCGATAAATTTCCCGTTAAGCCTATAATACACTCGAGTATTTAATTATGTATTTAATAAACACTGCGCGAGTTCTAGTGGTTAAAAACACACATCTATAAAACTAGGACTTAACTGAATTTATTAATTATAAATTCCTTCGCGACTTTAAAAGTTAATTTAAGCATCTATTATCTTTTGAAATAATATAATAGATAGATCATTATATTTACAACTGGAACTATTGAGATGGTTTAATTTAATAGATTTAAATTAACACAAAATCCATTGAAATAGAATGACTGAACTAGACCACTGATCACTTTACGCAATATATATTACCGCTTTGCACAGAATAGAAAACACTGCAAATATATATATAAAATCCAGGGAAAAATCTATAACAAGATTTCAATAAAGCTAGTGCTTCTGTAAAGGTCTGGCCAGCGAGTGATAACGTGTCTAGTCTTCATGGTCTATTTAGCTAAAATGGAATGTAAGTTGAGTGGGACATGATAAACTTGACAGCTTATTTGATCTCACGAACTTTTGGGGATCTGACCGCCAAATCAAGAGAAGAAACCGCACCCTGGTCTTCGTATCTCCGTTCGCTGCTGCCCGTTTCGGTTTCCCCGTTCGCTCGGTTCTACGATTGACACCGAGACGCGAAATTAGCGGCAAGCAACTGCGTCTCGTATCAGGGACCACTACTGTCTTTGATAACGCCGATAGTCTCCCCTAAAATCCCTCAGTTCGTCTCTTTGATCTTGGTCGCTGTGCCTGTTTGATTCTGGCGACGCCCCCCACTGGCCAAGTTAATTAAAATAACTGCCTATGATTGTTCAAGCGATGTTAGTGGGCGTGATTTGATCTCTCCTTAAATCAATGCGATGACCAGAATCAACGATAGGTAAACTTTCCGCATATCAATCAGCAAACGTGTTTGCCCTCTGTGGAACAGTTTCATAGCTAATGAATCCACGTGAAAGAATAAACGTTTTTACAAGAAGTTACAACAAAGTTCAGGGTCAGCCGAGTTCGTCCATCACAGTGGAGCCGAAGAGAAATGATGATGATAATGATGATGATGATGATGATAATGATTATGGTGATGATGATGGTGATGATGATGATGATTATGATGATGATAATGGGGATGATGGTGGTGATGATGATAATGATGATGGTGATGATGATAATGATTATGATGATGGTGATGATGATGATGGTAAGGATGATAATGGTGATATTGGTGGTGATAATGATGATAGTAATGAGAATGATTATGCAGATGGTAATGATGATGATGCTGATGATGGCGATGAATTATATATATATATATATATATATATATATATATATATATATATATATATATATATATATATATATATATATATATATATATATATATATATATATATATATATATATATATATATATATATATATATATATATATATATATATATATATATATATATATATATATATATATATATATATATATATATATATATATATATATATATATCCTAGCTGCAAGACCCGGCTTTGCCCGTATTTTCTTGTAATGGTTTAGGAAACTTCTGAAACTGTAAATATCAAATTACGACATGTGTAAAGTATGGTGGTTACATGTGTATGCACAATCTTATATGACGTCATCATTCTTGTATCATGCTTAGCCATAATACAATTACGTCATCATTTTTGTATGCTGCTTACCCATACTACAACTACGTCATCACTTTTGCAGACTGGGCGCACCGACTTCAATGAAGCTATCAATTTTGCCAGTGGGCGCGAATATACTTTTTATCCAGTGTGACGTCAAGTATGAAAATATTTGACAAAACAGTTGACGTTGGCACTCCTGGACCCCTGGACAATCTCTGGGCGTAATTTCATGGCCTTTGCTTCAACGGGGCTGGAGCGAACCCTGAACAAACAAACACACAAACACACTTTCGAATAAATATATATACAGTATATATATATATATATGGGAGCCGCGCTGGTGTAATGGCTTCGGCGTTGTACTGGCGACCAGGTGTTCATAGTTCAAACCCGGGCGTCGGCGTTTGAAGAAATGTTTACGGCCGGAAATTTGACTGAATAACCTGAATGGCTCCTGTGATAAACCCTCTGTGGATGGGAAGGAGCGATGCTCCTGACCGGGTTGGAAGGAAAGTCCTCAGGTTCCCCAGCCTCGCAATGACATGTCATTGGGCCGAAGGGCTGAAAGCCCAAGTGCCGCTGGTTAAGAAAAAAAAAAAAAAAAAAAAAAAAATATATATATATATATATATATATATATATATATATATATATATATATATATATATATATATATATATATATATATATATATATAAAGACACACGATATTCACACTTATTATATTATTTTTTTTTAAAGAATTAAAATGACAAAATTGTGTAACAAAGATGTTCGTGATTACATCAGAAAATGGCGTCGATATTTCTGTTTTGTCTTTAAATGACGTATGGCCCGCCTAGTTTTCCCGCGTTTGTCCCGAATGCCGTCTGGCGGTGATGATAGTAAAATCGACATTTTGGAAAATACGTCCGCAGCAATGCCATGCAGTTTTTCGAACTAATCACTACACGTGTTGGACAAAGATATTGGCTTTGCGTTTTATGACGGAAGATGAATTCTAATGCAGTACAAATAGGAAGTGCGCACGAGTAGCAGCGCAGGCTGATGGACAAATTTGAGACTTGAGATGAAATTCGTCATTACCAACATTTGCATTCTTGCTTAATACGGAGCATGAGGCATCTACGTCAGGTAGTTTCTTTGTTGACAACCTGCACCCACATGATCGTATGACCTTGCAGCGGTGTTTCCGTAGCTATTTGTTTTACATCATGAGGCTGCAGCCCACATACAACCTCAAAACTTGTCGCCTCATACGACATGGTTGTGGGAACAGTAGCTCTAATTTTTTCTTTGTCTCCTCAGAGACTCCTGGGCCTACGGGGGAAAGGGGGGGGGAGGGGGGGAAGAGGGGAGAGGAGGGATGGCGAGAGTGGAAGACAAAAAATATGAGCGGAAAGAGTGAATCACTAGTGTGATCATCAGAAAACCTCTCTGTCTCTCTCTCTCTCTCCCCTTTTCTCTCTCTCTCTCCCCCCCCCCCCCCCCCCCCCCCCCCCCGGGTCGCCGTATGCGTTTTGTCGTTTAGTTTCTTTGCGCCCTAAACTATTTAGGCAAAGGTTGCTTTTGTTGTTCACCTGGTTATTTATTTTATAACTACCTAGGTCAAATGTGTACTGAGCTGTATATACTGCTCAATTGTATACACAATAAAAAAAGAAATTTTAACTCCCGTATAAAGACAATTCTATGCTATGGTTCCAAAACATCGAGATAGCACAAAAGATAACGTAAAATGTTCAGTTTCAATAGAATCCACATTTGTAGAATCATCTCATCATCATCTCAACCCGTAATCCGTCATGGGTCGTAGGGGTGCCATGGTGGAAGCATCAGCAGATAGGGTCCTCCACTGCTCTCTATCCTCAGCAATGCGTACAAGTGTTGAAATACCGTGTCCTGCCCATTCTTTGATGTTATCAGCCCAGGATTTTCTTTGCCTTCCTCTTCTCCGTTTACCTTCGACTGTTCCCTGGAGGATCGTTTTTGACGAATGGTCAAGCAAAATTAACTCAACAAATTTGAGACATGCAGGGTTCTCAGCAAAAATTAAAGCTGTGTAGAACCAGGTGAAAGACGACTCATGGCCGCCTCAGTATATGATCTCATGAAACAACTGCGCCTGAAAAGCACTTAAAAGACGAGAGAACAAGAATTGTGCCGGTTGTTGAATATCCACTTTTGGCAGTTGAAATCAGGACAGTAAGTCTATATTTAATATCATTTTAAAAACCACCTAACGTTAGCTTCTCTTTCCTCAAGTACCATGCATGGTGGCATCTCTCCACAACATCCGGTCTCTAGCACTGTTTATCAATTAAGTTGCGGAATTCGTTCCATGCCATGATGTCAAATTGTCCAGTTTTTGTTTTCCTCTTTGTCGTCATCATTATCAATCTTCAGCTGCGCAAGGACCATATGCCTTCAACAAACTTATGTCAAGTGTTCCTGTCCTGTGCCATCAGCTCAAGGTCTATACGTATCTTCCTCATTACTTTCATCTATGAATCAAATATCTTATCAACATATTCTTCTACCTCCTCTATTCGTCTTGTCGCTCTCTATATTTTTCCTTCAATCCTTCGGGTCAAGGTTGTGGAGTCTGCCAAAAATTTTTATGACTCCTGAAATTTTATAACTCCGACTCCGAATACGACTACGACTACAGTTTTTTAACTAGTGATATGGCATAACATAATGCGCTTTTATGGAGTTATATGTATAAGCATTGTTTGTGTGTGAATACAAGAATACGTGGCTTTCGTAGATTACATTTTAAACTATTCATTCATTCATACAGTAATACAAAATAATAAATAATTCACATCTGCACACAAATGACTGCTTTGCCAAACACCATGAGGCGAAATAGTTTCATTTTAACAATGACGGGAAAATTAACAGTGTATATAGTTTATTTTCATTTCCTTGTGTGCTTTTTCTAAATGTGTCAACACATTTCCAATTGTGATAAAAACTTTATTTATGATCAGAAGCAACTGAAATTTTCCTACATTGTGTAAAAATGGATGTACTTTAATTTGAAAGTAGATTAGGAGTTCTACTAATTTAAAATTGTATTTCAAATTTTTAAACCCCCCCCCCCCCCCCCAATTCCATGCATGGATCAAACATGGATCTGCCTTGACTTAAGTCTCGTAAAATTTGGAGTCGGAACATATTTTACTGACTACGACTCCACTAAAAAAAGACCGACTCCACGACTCCGACTCCACAACCCTATTTCCGGTTGTCACAATATATTTCAGCTTTCAACGTCCCATGACATGCCGAAACAAAGTTGATTATTTCCTTCTAATGTTAGTAATGAGCTTCCTGTTGTGCTCTGCTCTGTCATCTTTCAGGACATCCTCATTACTATTTTTAGCTTTCAATTGTATTCTCAATATCCTTTTGTAAAACCACTTCTCCCGTGCATGTTCTACTTGTTTAGTAATTGTTCATGATTCACTTCCATGTGACAGGATTGGCTGCATATTCTTATTTTCCTTTTCCCTCCTCATGGAGCATGGAGCTCGCACTGCTGCTGGCTCCCTTATAGGAAGCCTGCACCAAATCAATCCCCTTGTAATAGTAGTTTCTGCAGCAATCTGTTTCACATGATGAGGTTGCCAAGATTGGCTTGATATAACACTGAAGAATTGAAGTTGGTAGAATGATTAAAATAATTAAAGAAGGCATCAAAGAAGAGTTGGCCACTCGAAAAGCAGCAGCTGGGAAACCTTTTCAGGCCATAAATCGAGAATTCCTCAGCAAGAGAGAGGTTGGTAAGAAAACGAAGATGGCTGTATACCACTCCACGTGTGTCCCAGTCTTGACGTATGAATGCGAGTCATGGCAATGACTACAACCCACAAAAGCCTGGATCAAAACCTCAGAAATGAGGTATCTGAAGAAGGTGGTTGAAGTAACAAGAAGAGACATGGTCCGCAACCAGGTGATACGTCAAGACCTAAAATCCCGCCCCCTGCAGAACAGTCCCAACTAAGATGGTTTAGCCATGTCTGCAGTATGGGAGAAAACACTTGTCTGAAAAAGGTGCGGAGTGGGAACTATGAATTGATGATCAAATTACCTCATGTTGTAATCGTATGGGTATATCTTCCTATTACAATTAAACCTGGTGGGTGATAGTGGTAATTGGAGTGATGCCAAAAGAAAAAGAAACAGCAGTAGTAGAACCAGAAGTAGAAGCAGAAGTAGAAGCAGAAGTAGAAGCAGAAGTAGAACCAGAAGTAGAAGCAGAAGCAGAAGTAGAAGCAGAAGTAGAACCAGAAGTAGAAGCAGAAGTAGAAGCAGTAATAGAACCAGGAGTAGAAGCAGAAGTAGAAGCAGAAGTAGAAGCAGAAGTAGAACCAGAAGTAGAAGCAGAAGTAGAACCAGAAGTAGAACCAGAAGTAGAACCAGAAGTAGAAGCAGAAGTAGAACCAGAAGTAGAGGCAGAAGTAGAACCAGAAGTAGAACCAGAAGTAGAACCAGAAGTAGAACCAGAAGTAGAACCAGAAGTAGAAGCAGTAATAGAACCAGAAGTAGAACCAGAAGTAGAACCAGAAGTAGAAGCAGTAATAGTTGCTGCAGCAGCAGCACTGTATTCTTTTATCCCTTTTCGCTCCTTATGGAGCACGGAGCCACCTTCAAAGCATCAATGTCCTCTTCCTAAACGGTGTTCTTTGTAGAAGCTTGTTTTGCATGCTGGGATTGTCAGTCCCACGCATAATCTCATTTAGTCGGCTCTTACGACATGCTTGAAGGAGCGGCTGGTTTATTCTATCTTTGACTCCTTGGAGACACTCGGAAATTACACGGGGCAGCAATGTACTAGTTGTAGCATTCTTCTTCTTCTTCTTTGATCCATAGCCGCCAACCGTCAAAGCGGTCAGTGGCCATCACGCCTGGTGGCGTCTTGTACGGGCAGCAACAAATTGATTCCAGTTTGTGCGGTCGGCGGCCATCCTTCGTACAGTGCCCCAACTCTGGTTCATTCTTTGCATCTCGACATCCACAGTTCTCCGCCAGGTTGTTTTTGGTCAGCCTCTCTTTCGCTTTCCTTCGGGGGTCCATAGCATAGCTGTTCTTGTAATGGTATCATGGTCCCTTCTGAGGACGTGGCCAACCCAAGTCCAGCGTCTGCCAGCTATGATCGTGTGCATGTCCTCCTGGTTACTCCGAATAAGCAGTGCTTGGTTGCTCATAGTATTCGGCCAAAAGATTCGGAGAATTTTCCTTAGGCAGATTGTGTGGAAGGAGGACAGTTTCGACATTTCCTTCTCTGTTACTCTCCAGCATACCGCACCATAGAGAAGCACAGAAAGAGTTGTAGTATTGCTGGTGGTAAAAGTAGTAATTATTTAGCATGACTACAAACCGAACGCAGAAGAAGAAGAAGAATAGTAGAGTAATAGTAGTAGTAACATTAGCAGTAATAGTAATAGTAGCAGTAATAGTAATAGTAGAATAGCAGTCGTGATTATTGTAGCAGTAATAGTAGTATGAATAGTAGTAATAGTAATAGTAGTAGTAATAATAATAGCAGCTGTAATAGTAGTATGAGTAGTAGTAATAGTAATAGTAGTATGAATAGTAGTAATAGTAGTAGTAATAATAATAGCAGCTGTAATAGTAGTAATAATAACAGTAGTGGTAATAATAGTAGCAGTAATAATAGTATCAGCAATAGTAGTAGTAATAGTAGTAATAGTAGTAGTAATAACAGTAGCAGTAATAGTAGAAGTAATATCAGTAATAATAGTAGTAATAGTAGTAGGAATAATAGCAGTAGTAATAGTAGTTGTAGTAATAACAGCAGTAGCAGAACATAATAGTAGTTGAAGTACAAGGGGATTGACATAAGTCTTGGGCCTGACCATGAAGGACATGTCACAGAGAGCTGAAATTTTGTAAAGTGTTTATTCCTTTTCAATATAGCCACCGTCTGAATTGACACCCTTCTGCCATCTTTGCTTGACCTTGAAAAGACCTTGGGAGGAGAACACCCTATTTTTCAAACTAAACCAGTCATCACAGTATAACCTCTTCATCGCTGTCAAAATGATTTCCTTTTAGCTGTTTTTTAAGATTTGGGAAAAGAAAAATGTCTGATGGAGCCAAATCTAGAGAATATGGTGGGTGTGGAAGAATTTAAATATTCAAATCGTTGGCTGCTAGCTGCACAAGCCGTGCTTTGTGTGAGGGCGCGTTGTCTTGAAGCAAAGGACGATTTTGAGTGCGCGTTATCCCTCGTTTCCTGGTCACAACCTTTCTTAGTTTGGTGAGAAGATCTGCATAGTACTGTCCATTAACTGTGTTGCCACGAGGCAGATAATCTTTCAAAAGGACACCTTTGCCGTCCCCAAAAATAGTCAACATCACTTTTCCTGCAGATTTCTGCGCTCTCGGCTTGACAGGTGTTGGGGAGCCCGGGGTTTTCCATTGCATGCTGGCAATTTTGGATTCGGGGTCATAATGGTGTACCCAAGTCTCATCTACTGTCACCATGGTCTCCAAAAAATTTTTTGGGTACAAGAGCAACTCTGGGAAGGTTAAGGCGGCCGGCGTGATGCTGACCACATCACTCCTAGTGTGCCGATGGTCAAGAAAATATGGGCCTAACACCATATTCCCAATATGCTTCAATGGGCGTGTAACGGGATCCTTTACCTTTTTTTTTTTTACCTTATTTATTATCGTAACGTGCTCAAAGAAAGTGGATTGTTTCCTTATAATGTCAGTGTTAAGCTTCATTTTCGTGCAATGACCTTTTTCAGGATATCCTCATTATTTTTTGTTTGTTTGTTTTACCTGTCCATGATATTTTTATCACTGTTATGAAAAACCACATCTGTGTTGCTTCCATGGATTTTCGTGCTTACTTATTAATTGTTCACGACTCACTTCTGTATGTTAGACGCGGTTCTATATTACACTGAATAGCTCTCTTTCTTACTTCCAGTGACAAGGAGTTGTTGCATAAAATACTTTTTATTTTATAGAACATACGCTCTTTTGCCTGAATTCTAGTATTCACCCCTGAGATGCATCTTCCACTCAATTTTATTAACATGACTAGGCCTTTGAATTTATTGAATTATTTCAAAACTGTTTCATTTACTTTGACAGGGCATCCTGAAGACGCCATTCATTTCCATATGACCTTCACTTGCCTTCTTTTTTGCTACTTAATCTAACTTTTTTTTTTTTTTTTTTTGGTCATAGACCCCTTTGATTGTCAGATTTCCTCTTGAGAAAACAATTAATTAGGACTAGCCAGGTATGGCATTTCTTTTACCCGTGAAGAGTTTAATTTTTGATGTCTGAATGTTACATCAATCACTGAATACCTTTCTGCCGTTCGTGGAGCACAGATCCTCAACAAAAACGTGGCACGATTTCAAGTCCTTTGCTGTCGTCAGTTCAATGTCTTTCCATTAGTGGCGTACTATGAGGGGTGCGAGGGGGCGGTCCACCTTGGGTGACAGCCGGGGAAAGGGGAGGGGATGTCACCGGATACTATTATGATACTACTTATTGTTAATAATATACGAGGGGCGTCCATAAAGTAATGCACCACATCGTTTTTCTCAGCTAACAATGAAGATAGAAGCATGACATTTTGCACACTTTAAATAGGGCATGTGCCAATTGTGTGCACCAAATTGCACCGCAACCGGCACAGAATTTTTTCTAAGACTTTGTGTGTAATTAATCTGTCTGAATTGTACACTGTAATTTTTTCTTGGTCGAAGGTAAATAACCCTTGTTTGACTGTGATTTCGAAGCAAGGTAATACCCTCCTTATGTTCAAATCTGTAATCTATTTTGATGTTTGACATTGGTCGTTCTCTGCTCAGTTACCAGTTACAGGAAGGAGAGGTTCTTCTACTAGAGATTACACCCCAGGTATCTTCATACCTGAGATTTAGATGTATACGGGTCATGCTAGGCCCAGAGAACAGTTTCTATGCTCTTTGAACTTCGCAATGCTAGCGACGGTATCTACAGCGAGGTTAGACTAAGAAAATCTACAAAGGTCAATCTGACCTGTACTCTTGAAACGCCATTCCCGTGCGTTGAGTGGTGAGCTCATTTACATATCTGATCGGATAGCATCAGAGAGGAGTTTGTTAGACTTATGTACATTATGATATGAAGCTGACGTTGTTGTAAGCTGGAATATATATATATATATATATATATATATATATATATATATATATATATATATATATATATATATATATATATATATATATATATATATATATATATATATATATATATATCAGCTCATAGGATTTGCAAGATCCATTGATGAACTTTATGTATGCACATTACCATGTACTACAGTGACTATGACTTATGTAAAATCGATGTACAGTACCTGTCTTGTGGCGTCAGAAAATAAACGATGGAAAACGTCAATAGCAGTTTACACCCTTCTATGACTTTTCATGTCATACCATATGTGTTGTGAACCAGTGAAACCACATCACCTACACTCGCAGCCAGCACCCATAAACCAGACAAGACACCTCACACTCCATCCTATAACCGACCTGGTGTCTATATAGGGGTGGGACTTTATATGGCTACACACTAGCAACGACTGTGGACTTACACCTGCAACATTGGAGGCTTACCGTTCATAGTGGCCAGTAGTCAGCCTAAACCACCCTTATCATTTTTGGTGGCCAGATTTGTGGCTTATCATTTTTGGTGGCCAGATTTGTGGCTTATCATTTTTGATGGCCAATAACTGGTTTTGTTTGGTACCAGCACTCTCGGGGTGATTAACCCATGCAGTACTCAGCAATCAAGTTCATGATCTACATTTACTTCAAGAAATCTACATCTTCAATGAAATATTTTGAATGTACCCGGCGTTGCTGCATTTAGATGGATTTTGAAAGTACCCGGCGTTGCCGCATTTAGATGGTCAAGTGCCGATTGAATCAATTTTGCCGCATTCAGATGGTCAAGTGCTGATTGAATCAATTTTGCCGCATTCAGATGGTCAAGTGCCGATTGAATCAATTTTGCTGTAGTTCGAAGGTCAAGTGCCGATTGAATCAACTTTGCTGCATTTAGAAGGTCACGTGCCGAGTGAAGCGTGTTGCTGTTACATCTGAGAAGTACAAGTTCCATACTTTCTGCAATACTTCATCTGAGGTTCAAGTTAGTAACCGTCGTCTTTGCTGTGTTATGGATGCAAGTTCAGATGTGCGATCAACGTTGGATCATCTATCCTTAGAATGCTGATCACCACCTGTTCTACACCGTGTTGACGATAGGAGATTAATAAGATAAGTGGCCTGTTTTGTTTGTGAACTGTGCCCTTATACTCTAACTGAGCCTTCTGTATTGTCACATTCTTACTGTTATATATTTACATGTTATATGTTATTTGTATATTTATTGTTTATATTTCAGCGGGTCGGTTGGGTAGGTGACTATTATAAGGTATACCACGTCATAGAGGTCTTATAATAGCGTTCAGTAGGAGCAATTTTCTTAATTGAAAATTTGCATGCAACATCTGTTGCTATTTGTGTTAGTTGTGACGAGGTGTGTTTTTTCTTCGTTGTTTTTGTAACATTTTTCTGTTCTTTAGTTTTGATTTTATTTGTTTGTATTTGTAGGTCTACTCTTTCCTGTCATTCAGTTTTATACACCATTTTCGTTTATACACTGTTACGTCATTTGTTGTTTACCTTTTCGCATTTGTCATCACATTCTTTGTGATATTTTTTTAAATTTTCGCTGTTTATTTAGTTGACTTTTGCGAATGTTTTCGTATTGTCTTTGATCTTTGTTATTGTTTACATTGTCTTGGATCTTTGTTATTGTTTACATTGTCTTGGATCTTTGTTATTGTTTACATTGTCTTGGATCTTTGTTATTGTTTACATTGTCTTGGATCTTTGTTATTGTTTACATAGTTCTTAGTTAGCATTCACTATGGTTAAATATTTGCTTATGCACTATTAGCTGTGTAGTGCATTTATCATAACTAACTGGTGGATTTGTTCATGCACTATTAGCTGTGTAGTGCAGTTATGATAAATAACTGATGGATATGTGGTTATGCACTATTAGATGTGTAGTGCCCTTATGATTAAGAAGTGACTGGTGGTGTTATTATACATTTAATAATACAAGTTCTTGGTCAAAGACTTGTTTCCCACAAAGATTGGGGTAAACATTGTGATTATACAAGTACTTTATTTAAGTCTTGTTACTATTAAGTTTGAAATAAAATAATTAATTATTTCAAGGTTTTGGACTCATATTATTAGACATAATGGATATGTTGGATTATTTTCTCCGTGAGGGAGATAGAAAATTACGTTTAGTTGGGTCAAGTTGTGAAGAATATGCCACAGAACAGCTATTACTCCAAGTGAGTCAGGATCTAAAACAATATGCCTTGTGTAGGTGTAGATACGACTATTCAAAAGAGAAAGCATTGAGACTTTCCAAATTGATATCTACTATTTTTTATGATGACGGAAAATCGAAGACTCAGAACAGCAGTAGTATTGATTTGGATGTTTTAAAAAAACGATAAATGAGCTTCAGGATGAAAAGAAAGCTCTTACTAATGAGTTACAGCAGATGAATTCTGAAAATACTGTATTAAAGGGTAAAGTGACGATATTGATAGAAGATAATAAGAAATTCTATGACTCTTCTCTTAGTCAGAAGAAACAGTTAGAGGATGAAGTAATCTCATTAAAACAGTTGTTGAATAACCAGATGGAGCAGGTGAACTCTTCCACGCTTGATTTAAAACTACTGTGGAAGATAATAGAAACATTAGCTCTTCCTCATGAGAATAAGTTAAGACATTTCCAACTGGAAAAGGAGAAAAAAGAGTTGAAAGATGAGATGAACTCAATTAAAGACAAATATCTATGTAAGGAACAGGCTCTTATTAGAGAGCTGGAACACGTCAAAATAAACAATGAGAAGTGGAAGTCAAATTATATAGATTTGGAATTTGAGATTGAAAAACAGAAAATAGAAATTGAGGATCAGAAACTTGGAGCTAAAGAGGAAAAATTGCAGATGCACATGCAAACTGAAGAAAATATGAACTTGCATGAGGAGAAGATGTCGTCTATGGAACTGAAAGAAAAGGTAGTGAATGAGAAGGATATAGTTGTTCCTGAAAAGATTGATGAATTTGTGACTAGCCAGCATAGTGCTATTGAAGCACTTAAACTTGAATTGATTCAGGAAAGAGTTACAGTTTTAGAAACTACATCTCAAAATGAACAATTGAAAATAGATCTTCGAGATAGGATCACTAGAGAAAAGACTCTTACTTCCCAGCCACATGACATAAGGTTGGATTATAACAGGAAGGTTAAAACCAACGAGAAAGTATACCAAGCTGTTGCTAGAGAGAAAACTATTGCAGAAGTTACAAAACTTCGTAAAAGAGTTGACGGCTTATTAGATATTGTTTTGTGCAATAAGATATTATCTGCTACGAAGGTCAATGAAGTTAGACATAAAGCTGATGGTCGATATGTTAATGCAAAGAGTCAGCGACATGCACTCGATGCCAGCAGTAACATTAAACAATATGTCAACTAATCGTTTCGTGGTAAATATGGTTTCCCACGTGATAACGATACTGCCTCTAATGGGAGTTGGCGTTAAGCCAACAAAATTAATCCGACTGTAATAGTCAGTCCTGATAAGGTGGCATCAGAAAACAAACCTATTAGCACTCATTCCCAGAATGATAATCATTTTGTGCTAAACAAAAAAAAAAATTCTACCATTCTGGTTACTTGTCATACTCAGCCCAAGCAGTATGATCTATCTGTTAAGCACATTGCCACAGGCAAAAATAACAACAATTTTCCTAGGAAAGATATTCGTGATTATGAACAACGCCAACGCCAACGGCGTTCATCACGTGGTAATTTTCCTTCTTCGAGTAATTGGAAACAATTTAAAGGTCCCCAAAATTATGGTTCTAATATTTATAGGAACTTTGGAAAAGGTGACTCCAACAGAGGTTGTCAACCTTGTGGTAATTTATCTTGGAAACAACAAAATCCATCACAAAGATATTTTGCCCAAAGAGAAAATAACAATCGCAACTATGCTAACTGGAGGTCAAATAAGAGCAATGGTCTTAATAGAGATAATAATTGTGATAGATCACAACATTATACTACTTAACTAAGGTATCCTATATATATTTCCTGATAAACGTCGAGATCTATAACAGTTCTCTACTATAATAATATATCAGCACATATGTTCTCACTTTTTGGGAATTTATATCATTGTACCATATAATTTCCTTTTTCTGTTACCGATTTTATTATAACGGAAGAAGGCTTAGTTAGCAATATATTGGCCAAAAGTTCACATGGCCACAATTTATATATTGTATTTTGATGTATTAAGAAATTTAGCATTTATCATAAAGATTTCTGTTATTGATATTTTCGCAGCACATCATTGACGTCTGCGAGAGAATGGACATTATGTCAACCATGAAGTATGTCAAGTTCTAACCTACTTTGGAACGAGTTATGTCCACATCTTCAAGGAACATCTGTTTAATTACTATAATACATTGTATCATGATATTATTGCATGCTTGTATAATGTACTTTTTGGTTTAAGATGTGTAATTCTCTAATGCGGTATATTAGTATATGACACCGCTGTTTTCATGACACTTCATTGTTTAATACTATGATAATATATTTAATTTCATAGATTTGTATGACTATAATTGTGCTTGCATCATGATGTTGCCATCGCTGGGGCGTATGTTGGTGGCACCTCCCTGGAATATACGTGTACACTTAGGGAAATATTTTCTCTAAAGATATGAGATATAATCTCACCTGTCGCTCCATGCGTCGAGCTAGCCTCATATTAGGCATTATATCCGCGCATCATACGTGCGTTAGGAGCCTGTTCGTTCTGGCTCTATGATTTTAAAAGAAATGTTTCATTTTTTTCCCGGGGGGTGCGGTAATCTGTTACGCACAGAATTTTTTCTAAGACTTTGTGTGTAATTAATCTGTCTGAATTGTACACTGTAATTTGTTCTTGGTCGAAGGTAAATAACCCTTGTTTGACTGTGATTTCGAAGCAAGGTAATACCCTCCTTATGTTCAAATCTGTAATCTATTTTGATGTTTGACATTGGTCGTTCTCTGCTCAGTTACCAGTTACAGGAAGGAGAGGTTCTTCTACTAGAGATTACACCCCAGGTATCTTCATACCTGAGATTTAGATGTATACGGGTCATGCTAGGCCCAGAGAACAGTTTCTATGCTCTTTGAACTTCGCAATGCTAGCGACGGTATCTACAGCGAGGTTAGACTTAGAAAATCTACAAAGGTCAATCTGATCTGTACTCTTGAAACGCCATTCCCGTGCGTTCAGTGGTGAACTCATTTACATATCTGATCGGATAGCATCAGAGAGGAGTTTGTTAGACTTATGTACATTATGATATGAAGCTGACGCTGTTGTAAGCTAGAATATATATATATATATATATATATATATATATATATATATATATATATATATATATATATATATATATATATATATATATATATATATATATATATATATATATATATATATATATATATATATATATATATATATATATATATATATATATATATATATCAGCTCATAGGATTTGCAAGATCCATTGATGAACTTTATGTATGCACATTACCATGTACTACAGTGACTATGACTTATGTAAAATCGATGTACAGTACCTGTCTTGTGGCGTCAGAAAATAAACGATGGAAAACGTCAATAGCAGTTTACACCCTTCTATGACTTTTCATGTCATACCACATGTGTTGTGAACCAGTGAAACCACATCATCTACACTCGCAGCCAGCACCCATAAACCAGACAAGACACCTCACACTCCATCCTATAACCTACCTGGTGTCTATATAGGGGTGGGACTTTATATGGCTACACACTAGCAACGACTGTGGACTTATACCTGCAACATTGGAGGCTTACCGTTCATAGTGGCCAGTAGTCACTCTAAACTATCCTTATCATTATGCGGCTGCTCTAAACCGTTGAAATGGAGCGTGTTAGCAACTTGCGTTATAAGCAGCAAATTGTGATAGAATTTCTCGTTGCAGAGAAGGAAACTGTTGTGAACATTCACAAGCGTATATGTGATATGCATGGAAGTTTTGTAGTCGACAGGAGTACAGTCAGTCGCTGGGTTCAGAGAATCGAAGAATCAGGAAGTGGAGATACGGAGCTCCTTGATCGGCCGCGCTGTGGACGTCCTGCAACAGCTACCAACGCAGAAATGTTGAAATGCGCTGAGGGCACTATTCTTACTGATAGGCGAATCACTACTCAACAATTGGCCTTACAGCTGTCAGTCAGCATTGGTAGTGCAAATGCAGTTATAAAACCTCTCGGATTTTCTAAGGTTTACGCAAGATGGGTTCCTCGAAGTCTCACAAATGACCATCGATTGCAAAGGAAAGCAATTTCTTCTTAATTGTTGGAGCGTTTCAATGCTGACGGAGAGAACTTTTTGGCTAAGATCGTTACAGGTGACGAAACCTGGGCACATCATTTTGAAACTGAGACAAAAAGACAGTCAATGGAGTGGCATCATCCGCAATCACCAAGAAGAAAGAAATTCAAGACAATTCCTTCAGCTGGAAAGGTCATGATCACTGTCTTTTGGGACATTGAACGTGTGATTCTTGTGGACGTTATGCCAAGAGGAGAGACAATCAATTCGCAAGCTTACATTAAGACATTGAAAAAAACTCAATCAATGTTTTCGCAGAGTTCGGCCGCACAAGAATCCAGCAGACCTGCTTCTCCTTCACGACAATGTGCGACCTCACACAAGTCTGGCAATACGGGAAGCAATCACCAAATTTGGTTGGACTGTACTACCCCATCCACCCTATAGTCCAGATTTGGCACCCTCTGATTTTCATCTATTTGGTCCACTTAAAGATGCACTCCGTGGGACAAGGTTTGAAGATGATGAAGGAGTGATTTATGCAGCGAAGAAATGGCTACATGATCAAGACAAAATCTGGTACGGGCTAGGAATACATGCACTTGTTTCGCGCTGGCATAAAGCCGTACAAGTTGATGGGGATTATGTTAAATAATACCGATGTTTACATGACATATCCATGTATATTATGTATAAATTTCATGCTTTTTGAATAAACAGCTCCTGAGAAAAACGATGTGGTGCATTACTTTCTGAACGCCCCTCGTACTTTGTGTATTCCTTTATTGTGGTGGGGGAGGGGGGTTGCAAAATGTTGGATCCACCCTGGATGTCAATATCTTTAAATGTGCCCCTACTTTCCATATCTTCTTTATTCATTTTGTGTCTTTAGTTCTCTTCTCCTCGTGTTTTTTGTTTGTTTTGTTTTTGATCTGCACATATTACGTTTACCCCTGGGAATTCCAGAACATGCAACTGCCTTTTTTTTTGGTCCCATAGCATATACTGCCGCAGGAGAGTGACGTGTTACAGACTTCACTATACTAGGTCCAGATTCGAGAGGTGGAGAGACTAGCTCCCTTCCTCGCTACCTTTGTCTCCCCTAACTCAAGAGCAGAGTCGGGTACGCATTTAGATGGGTAGATTGGAGCGTGGCGAAACCGTGTTTCGAACCCGATACCTTTGTTGCGAGAGTACAGCCTGCCAATCGTAAAGACTTGTTTTCTTAATGTGTGTCTTACCTAAGGGCAACGTCTTCTCCTCACCTGCAGTTCCACCAGTTTTCCACTGTTAATTGTCATATTCAGGGTGGCCCAAATGTCTGGATCCATACAGAAATAAGCTAAATAATTTATTTGTGAGGATCCCTGTCTTGCGTACGTGAGAACAATCTCTGCGCATTCATCTATTGTTCTTTTCTAATCCGGCAAATGTCCCTGGTTCGAATCACGGTACCGACACGCTCCAGCCTATCCAGCTGTAAATGGGTACCTGACTTTCAGTCAGGGAATGAAAAGACAGCGTGGAAGGGAACTGGTCACCTCACCTCTCGATGCTGGACCTAGTATGATGAAGTCTCTAACACTTCACTCCTCTACGGCTGTATGCGCTATGGGACTACCTTTACATTGTGTTACCATAAATGACACTGAAATAAAAATGATTATTTAAGTTGAAAGAGAGAAAAAAGTTATATAAGGCTAATTGCCTATGGATCCCTACTTTTGGGCCAACCTGTATATTTCCAGTGCCATGAAAGCTAGCCTTGCCTTTTTGTATTTTTATTTCATATCATCATCTCCGTAGCTCTCTGTACGTTGGGGAAAGTTCTCAATTGTTCCATCATTATCTTCTTCTCCGTAGCTCGCTGTACGTTGGGGAAAGTTCTCAATTGTTCCATCATTATCTTCTTCTCCGTAGCTCGCTGTACGTTGGGGAAAGTTCTCAATTGTTCCATCATTATCTTCTTCTCCGTAGCTCGCTGTACGTTGGGGAAAGTTCTCAATTGTTCCATCATTATCTTCCCCTCCAACTTTGTCTATAATGCTGCCAATGTATATAAATGATTCTAAGGGTAAATGAAAAGTCTCTTCCAATTTTTAAATTATTATTTCTTCACTTCTATCAAACTAATTTTATGTCAAACAAACGCCATATTAAAAACAATTAACTGTAATTTATTGTATAAAATACTATGTCGGAATAGTATTACAACTAAACGTGAGATTACATTTGTTTTACATATAATTTCAAAATGGGCAGCCATTTTTTCTATCTCTTATAACGTTTGTTTATTGATCAGTTTAGTTTTTTTGTTTCCTGTGAATTAAAAAATAAAAACTAAATAAATAAAAACTTATTTATCAAATGGCAGGTATTGATCTTTGTTTTAATATTTGTTTCGTGTATATCCAATGACTAACAAGTGAAGATATAAAAGTTTTTAAAAAACTTGGAAATGACGTGTCAATAACTCCGTATATCTTGTGGGTATTGTTAAGAGGCAAGAAAAACAAGCATTCTTCTCTCATATCTACTCCCCCGTCAATAAAGCAATATCAATACGCGGTGAGTAATCCTTTTCATGTCTTACTGCTGTTGCTTGTTGCGTGTTCTCAGTATAGATTAGTAATTACGTTGCTGTCATTCTAGTTTAAGCTTATTTCTTTGTTTACCGGAAATTGTAAAGATGTGGTTCTCAAGCTCTGGTGCAAGAATCTCCGTAGCTCGCTGTAAGTTGGGGGAAGTCCTCAATTGTATCATCATTTATTATATATTATATATATTTGTATGATAAAATTAGTCAAATGCTTTATCAGAAGCAGATACATGAACAAATAGGACGCAGGACATCCAGGGTGACAAAACACTGGTGCGTATTACCAGCTCAGCAGAAGGGAACAAGTAACCTTCAGATTCCGGATCGGTCACAGCAGACTATGTTACCATCTCTTCAACAAGCTTATCTCTGCCTTCGTGGCTTCTAGGCTAGGGGAATGCCATCCGGGCCTGCAGTACCCTCAACTATTACAACATTTGTGGCGCTCGTTATGTCTCCTTATTAGGCATTTTAAAGTTAACGTATAACATTGTGTTTGCTGGCTAGGTGTCTGAAAGATGATGTGATATACAGTACTGTATTTGGAAGTTCTCAGAATGTTCACTTTATCGATTAATTCGCTCTTATAACCTTGATATAAGCTTCGAATCTGCAGGAAAGGGTGTGAATCTGCTGTACCGATCATGCAGGGGTACGCGCCAATGAAAGAGCTGACAGACTAGCTCCTAGAGCACTGTGGCGTATATTGGAAAAAGAGCATACAGTAACCTGACAGACTTTGTAGTCTCGTAGCGCTCTATGATTTGCTAGCAAAACCATGCATTTACTGCCTGCGTTTACTTACACAAGCGTACTTTTTCGTCCCGCCTCTTTTCTTAAACATGTGCAAACGCAGTGTTTACAAATTTTCGAAACCTGTCCGTCAAAACAGGTAGCGAATCAGCTTTTGTTTACCTCGTTTTCCCACGCCAGTATCTGTCAGGCATACGATCTCAGACAGAAAACACGTGAAACAGGCGTAACGGCCTTTTGAAGTCTCCGGACAGGGGAGTTAACGCTTTGATGTCGAGTCGCGGGCAAAATCTTAGAGAAGCCCGTTACACGTAAGAATTCTTCTGATGTCGGTTAGCAACGCAAGACAGAGCCGACCGTAAGCCTTTATCTTGTAACTCTGTTTCTGATTCCTCGTTACACATAGTAACGTGAAAAGTAACATCATCGATAGATCAGAGAAATATAATGATATATAAACTGTGTTTTCTTAAACCTGCTATCAGTTGTCACTCAGAATTTTGGGATAGTCTAAGCACACAGTTCTAGAACCATTATTGTGGAAAATGTGTTATTAGCATTCGTGGGAATTTTTCATTCTGATTTTCTGACCTGATCAAGAGCGTCCAGCTGGCTTTTTTTCTGATTGGTTAATGTTGTCTATTTTTCTTGGCTTGTGCGTCACCAATTTCATTTGTGAGCGAGTATTCGCCAAAGATACACGAGAAACATTTTAACTTATAAGTTTAATTGGACTTACCAAACCCAGATATTTTTTCCAATTTTACCAGCCCACTGGGGTGTACAAAATAACATTATTGTTCCCGACTTCTGACATTCGTATTCAAGCGGATTTATCCAGATTTTACGCGGTTCAGAAATCGGAGCTCTAACATAGAGTTGTCCGATAGAATTATCATCATCATCATTTGTAAAAATATTTTTGCAACCAGGTTTTTCCCAATACTGGAAGTAGTTTACTCTTTTAACTTTGAACCCCAAGAGCACGTTCCTACGCCAACTGTTCGCGGTGACATTTTGTTCATCCAGGGAAAAAAACACCCGATCCGGCGTTCACCTCACTAGTCTTTGTTTGTTAGAGGATGAACTGGGGCCACTTTGGGAAATGGACCTGTTAATATATAATCAGGGACAATTGTATTTCCAACGGATATCACCAAGAGTAGGTAAGAGTGAGTGAGTGGCCACTGTTTGAAAGTGAGTGAGTATTTTTCTCTGTTTCAGGGAATTTACCAACTTTGGATTTGCTTAAACGTGTTTACTTTACTGGGTAGCATATAGTAGGAACTTGGTTACTTTACTGTCTACTCTGTAACATAGTGCTAACCTTCGACTTTTGAGTTATTAACTTTTGGGTTCTTTTCTCCATAAGGGGAGGGCGCATTTATCCTGCTATTTCATATGTATGTAAATGGGTTTTATTTAATCTTTCTTTACATATTGGTGTTGTCAAGTTTAATGATAATAAACAACAAAGAAACTTACCTTTGTGTATTGGTCAGACCCATACCCAAGTAACCGTAGTTTTTCACGTTTGTGTGTCTTGTTGTCACATAGCTGTGTGTGTGTGTAGTTAAACTTATATTTATATGTATGAGGAGGGCAAGGTTGTCTTGTACTAAATTATAGTCGTATAGATAGGCTGGAATAGAGAAACTTACTCATTCTAGAGACATATTTTTTTCCTTAAGCTACCACCCGTGAAATCTATTTCTCACGTACCTATCACCATCCACTCTACTCAGACGGGCCAAAAATAACTCACAACCTATCTGTACGACAAGCACCCATAAAAGGAGAATTGGATATAGATAAGGGAGAGATGCTGAAGGCAATTAATGACCGCCTATTAGAGATTGACACTGCAATCGATGAATCATCAAGGCTAATATTGCAGGAATTTGATATCAAACGTAAGACCAGCAGAGATGTGTGTATGACAGGATGCATCCGGCGTGTATACAACCAGTGCGCAACAACAACAATTAGAATTCATGCCCTTCGACGTTTGCTGAGGGAGACTGTGCACCTATGTGTTTGCCCGGAATACAATGACGTCGATTCTAATCAACAGTAACAACAATAACAATTCGCTCTTTTATGCTAAAGCAAAGAAGAAGGAGATACAGGAGAGATATACTGACCAGCTGACAAGACAGGCGGAGGAAGCTGCAGCCAAAGGAAACTTAAAAGACCTGTACAACAGTACAAACAAGTTAGCAATAAAATGCTAGGAAATTAAGGCAATAAATGACCGTATCGAGGACCAGAACGGAAATTTCTTAGCAACAAAAATCGAGTTACAAAATCATTCAGTTCGAACGGGATCAAATCTTTAGGAACCAAACAGGAACCAGTTTCATTGACCGAACGCTGACTGCACGATGTTTGCAGTTCACTAACTGTCGTGCTTAGATAGGTTTTAAACCTATTTAAGGTCCCGCCTGAGTATAGGGATGGTAATAGTACGTGAGAAGTAAAGGTGTAAGAAAATAGATTTTCACGAGTTGATAGTTTAAGGAGAAGATCTGTCTCTGGACTGGGTAGTTTCTCTAGTCCAGCCTATCTATACGACTATAATTTAGTATAAGACAATCTTGCACCTCCCTATATCTAGAAATATAAGTTTACCTAAACACTCACACACAGCTATGTGAAACAAGACACACAAACTTGAAAAACTATGGTTAATTGGGTATGGGTCTGACCAACACACAAAATTTAGTTCTTTTGTTGTTTATTATCATTAAACTTTACAACATCGACTATCTAAAAGGAGATCAAATAAATCAGAGTTATATATATATATATATATATATATATATATATATATATATATATATATATAAATATATATATATATATATATATATATATATATATATACAGTATATACAGTATATACAGTATATATATATATATATATATATATATATATATATATATATATATATATATATATATATATATATGTCGTAAATTTATTTTGAGAGAAAAGAGTCTTAGAAATAGTGGTCCGGTTTAGAGTGGAAAATGATGATGGAAAGCTCAGTGATAGAAAATGTAGAGATTTAATAGTGGCTTCACAGCGAGCTGGAGGAGAGTAAAGACAGACTTATTTACGACAAATCGCTTCTCTCAATCTTCTCTTTCACTCTCCTGGTCAACCAATTAGTTGCCAGTTTTCCAGACTCGCATCTGCGCGCACACCGATTTGGTGTTTTTTTCACACACACAGGCGACGTTTATACAAACTATATTAAACGAATAAGGGGAAAAGTTGGGCTTTGGGTATATCCAACACACAGAACTAAATGAGTTTATGTGATTTTATTCACTTTAAACATCAATCACTAAAAATATCAGATATTACATAAATTATCATAAGTACACAAATGCAAATAACAAGTTAGGAAGGGGTGAAGAAGATTGGTATCGACTAAGCCCTTCCCGCTTATTAGACAAAGATAAACCCAGTCCAAAGATAGATAATATCAGGAACATAGGTACGTTAACCTAACAGTGAAGTTAATTACTCTGAAAGAGGTGTTACAAAATTAGGTATAGGTGATAGAAAAAAACCTGTTCTTCCCAGCTGTTCTTCCCTTTACTAAGCAAATGGAAAGGAGGTGGTTTTAAACAGAGTTAACAAATTATCCACTATCCCACTTAAAGGAACAATGTAGGGTATACAGAAAAGATATATATTACCAGGTAAGCAAGTTAACAAAATGGTCACACAAAAGAATTAATTTCCTGTCATTCATACACGCGCTAGCAAAGGCCTTCACTCATCTTGCTCTCACTTACCGATTGTGAAAAAAATCTTGCACTCCACAGAATAACACAACAGCAGTTACACCTCAAACTAAATGTATGAGTGTTTGTTCAAGTTCTAGCCCCAGATTAGCGGGTAGGCGGTCAGCACATAAAAGGATCCCGTAATCGCTGGAAAATGAATCTGTAGTTGTGTCTCTTTTCTTAATAACAGTTTCTATGGGAGGGCACGGTCTCTGATACCGGGGTGAGGATGGTGTGGTCTATTTGACTATGCCGCTGATAATAAAATTCTTACGCGTGCTGGTACACTTTATCCGTGAGGTATGGTTTAAGTCCAGTGAGAAAACTAGTCACATCACTGTTCAGGAAATTATGAATTATCTCTCTGTGTCAGTAAACTAACAAAGCTCGGGCCAGTGTTCTTCTTCCCGTTACGACTTAAGTTGTTTGATGGTGCGTTAAATTTGTCTTTGGGTGTGCTTTCTTTGCTATAAGTTAGATAGCGGAATTCCAAACATAGAATCGCCTCAAAGATTAAAAAAATTTACACAGTCTCAACAAGTTCTGCGTCAGGGGAACTCTACACACTGTTTATGCTTTGCCTTGCTTAGATTGATTTCTTTATTGCTTTCTTAATGCTGGGATCGCACAGGTTACGATCACTCTGTATGAAAGAAAAAAAAGACATGTAATATACCGAAAACAAATAACCTTCTAAAGCGCGATGAATTTCCCGTTAAGCCTATAATACACTCGAGTATTTAATTATGTATTTAATAAACACTGCGCGAATTCTAGTGGTTAAAAACCCACATCTATAAAACTAGGACTTAACTGAATTTATTAATTATAAATTCCTTCGCGACTTTAAAAGTTAATTTAAGCATCTATTATCTTTTGAAATAATATAATAGATAGATCATTATATTTACCACTGGAACTATTGAGATGGTTTAATTTAATAGATTTAAATTAACACAAAATCCATTGAAATAGAATGACTGAACTAGGCCACTGATCACTTTACACAATATATATTACCGCTCTGCACAGAATAGAAAACACTGCAAATATATATATAAAATCCAGGGGAAAATCTATAACAAGATTTCAATGAAGCTAGTGCTTCTGTAAAGGTCTGGCCAGCGAGTGATAACGTGTCTAGTCTTAATGGTCTATTTAGCTAAAATGGAATGTAAGTTGAGTGGGACATGATAAACTTGACAACTTATTTGATCTCACGAACTTTTGGGGATCTGACCGCCAAATCAAGAGAAGAAGCCGCACCCTGGTCTTCGTATGGTTCCTCGATTGACATCGAGACGCGAAAATAGCGGCAAGCAACTGCGTCTCGTATCAGGGACCACTACTGTCTTTGATAGCGCCGATAGTCTCCCCTGAAATCCCTCAGTCTGACTCTTTGATCTCGTGCCGCCTACTAAATGAGTCCCGGTGGAATGAGTTCTGGCAAACGAAAAGTTACAACAAATGTTCAGGGGTTCTAATGTTATGAAAAGCTAAAAGTCCCTTTAAATCATCCATCATATCAGGGAGAATTCACTTGTCAAACTAGACGTACGTCACAATATATATATATATAGATATATATATATATAGATATATATATATATATATATATATATATATATATATATATATATATATATATATATATATATATATATATATATATATATATATATATATATATATATATATATATATATATATATATATATATATATATATGAAAAATAACAGAATACATGTGCCTTCCCTCCTTGAGAAGAAAAGAACCCAACAAGTTAATAACCCCAAAGGTTAAAGGTTAGCACTGGGTTACAGTATAGACAATAAAGAAAAGAACAAAGTTCCTACTAAACGTTATCCAATAAAGTAAACAATATTTAAACAGAATTTAGATGATACAATTTTTCCTGTAACAAAGAAAATATTTCACTCTCTCTCTGTCATACGTGGACACACAATCACGCTTCCTACCCTATTCTTGGTGAAGAAAATCCATGGGACCTATAATCCATGCATATATATTTGTTCCCAGTGTTTTTCTCGTCCAAATTTGGCCCCAGTCCCTCCTTTCAATAATTAAATTTTATAAGGGGGACGCCTAATTTGGTAGTTGATTTCCTGGATAAACAAATGTCACCTCGAATAGTTAATGCAGAGAACTCTCTGAGATCTGGTGTTCACAGTAAACAGTAGGAAAACATCTGATTGCTAAAAACTGTTAATTATTGTTAATTGATGATGGTGGTAAATCCTATCGGCTGTATCTGTGGTGAGTGCCGATTTTGAAGCAGCGTACTTGCTGGATAAATCCGCTGATAACGACTGTCAAAAGTCGGGAGAACTGTTATATCTTTCACACCCTAGTGGGCTGATAAAATTGCAAAAAAATATATCTGAGTATTTGTAAGTCCAGTTAAAATTTACTATTAGAATGTTTATGTGTCCATCTGGCCAATCCTGTTCACAAATGAACTTAGTGACGTGTAAGCCAAGAATAATACCACATTAATCACTCAGTAAATGAAGAAAAAGGACCAAAATAAACCGCTGGTCGCCGTTTGATCAGGTCATAAATCAAAAATGAAAATCCCCACAAAACTATTAACACATCTATTTACAATAGTTCTAGATAACGTGTTTAGACTCTCCGAAAAATTCTGAGCGACACTGATAACTGATTTGAGGAGCCACAGTTTATATACATCATGTTATTAAGATCTCTAGAGGATGTTAATTTTCACACTCTTTTGCATAGTATAAATCAGGGAACTACGTTTCCCCCAGATAAAAGGTTTCCACGGTTGTTCTGTTCGGCGTTGCTAACCGACAACAGAGGCTTACCGTGTAACGGGCTTCCCTCTGAGGTTTTCCCCGCTTCTCGAGATCTAAGCGTTATCTCTCCCTGTATGTACGAACATCAAAAGATTCTCGGGAATTTGTTTTAGCCCGTGCGACTACTTCATAAAGATGTCCGCTGTTTCCACGTGCATCTGTCTGATATCTGATGATTGATAGATCAGCTTGCGTGGGAAACTCAGGTAAACAACACCATGTTCGTTCCCTGTTTAGACTAGCAGGACGCGGAAGTTGGTAATATGTCTGTTTGTTTAAGTCTCAAGGAAAAGAGGCGTGGATTAAAAGTGAGTAATGCAGTCTGTCAAATGCTTGACTTTGCTAACGAATCATAGAACACCACGAGGTCACGAAAGGCTGTCAGATACTGTAGGCTATAATTTCATTATACGTCACACTAACGCATTTTGAAAGCCTGTCACACAATGGGTATCTAGTTTTCATTAAAAATTATTTATAGCTTACAGTGTATTTAAAGGTATTGTTACCAACCTATGGTAAGGTAGCTAAACTAGCTGACTGAACAAAATATCAAACAGTATAACTAATCATTTGTAAAGTAGGTTTCCCAGTTGTGGTAAAGTGGGATGTTATAAATATTTATAGGGGACTTAGTGTACTGACTGAGATCAGCTGTGAAGGTATCTGTATCTAGTAGGTGTAGTGTTTTACAGATAACCTTAATTGCTACCACATTTATACCTCAGTCAGAAGTATTCTGGAATATTGTGATGACTACGTTGAATGTCTAGGGTTATGAAAATGATGAAGTGTAAGTCACAACAACAACAGACAGATAAACAATTTAATTTATTCCACAACACTTTACACCACTGTGACACTCACATACATATAACACTCTATAAGACTATCTTAAATGAGTCAAGTGTAAAGTTTCAAATAGATATGTATTAATTCCTTTCAAATATTAGATATCCTGATTCAACAACAAAGTGAACCAGGAATCACAATCAAATGTAATCACAGGTTATATGCACACAATTATAAATAGAATCTTTGGATTGACCTATTTTATTAGTATTATCTTATGTGTGTAAGTTGTGAAGTAGTACTATGAGATAATACTGGTTTTGTTTTTCAAGCTACGTTGTTGTTTGTCATCATGACTTCAAGTGTTTGATTATCGTGGAAATAGTATTGGGAAAAGTTCACAGTTCCTGTCATTTGAAACAATTTATTGTCCCTCTGTGTTTAATATAATGTCAATTTTAGAGGGGGCACATAATGTTGAGCTGCTCTGGCCACAGAAGCTTATCTTTCGTGATGGCGGCAGGAAAAGGTCTCCTCTGCTCGATTGCTTCACTGCGTTCTTGAGACACCTCACTGGTCGCTATCTGGACCAAGGAGTATGCTGTCAGCCTCTGGATTCAGCAAAACTCAGACCAGGTGCTGCTTCAATAACTTAGGACCACGGTCCCTGAAACAAGAAGGTTGTACCTCCTACTTCAGAACTAATTTATAATCTATTTCCACACTGAGCACAATACATAACAAACACTGAGTTCAGAGCGGTAGGCCAACTGCTAGCTTCATCTGAAACAATTTACACCAGTATTCTCCTCCCTAATGGTTACTACGCCTCTGCAATTTCAGCTGTAAGTCCTTCTATACAATAAGATAGGTGTCAGTGTACTATTTGGCGATCCCATGCAGTTCTACTTCTCTCCAACAAGTTTGGTTCAGGTTGGAGCAATATCCAGGCTTTGCCTCATGTTTGCTACTGAACCACACACATATACAGACATAAATTATCAATTCACATTCAATTTTCATCAAAACAATATCAAATATGTCAAGCTTACCACAATTCATGGAAATAATAAACAATTACGTTGACTGGCGATGAATATGGCACAATTTTGATCTGCCTATGTCCCAGGCTTTTATTTAGAAAAATTTGAGCTGGATCTCAACGCACTGTTTCTTTAGTAAGTTTATTTGAAAATGTGGCACTGAACTGACGCTCCTAATTGACTATATTGGCGGGTCTAACCAATCGGGCCATGTTTACACAGCTTTTCAAAAAAAGTACCCCTACTACAGTTTCCCCTAACAACAACAAAAATAGTATTTGTAGTCCGACTAATCGTGTTTCGCCTTACATTTACTTCTATCCAATCAAATAGGATTTAACATGGTGGCCTATTTCCCGTAAAATGGTGGTTTCAAAACATGCCACTGTGCAATTCTGATTTGGTGCTGTCAGACAACCTCACTATTTTCTTTTGGCTATAATTTGTTAATTCCTAGACTATTTGCGTAACACTTAACATATTCTTTGTCAGCAAGTCCTAAGGAACCCAAATATATAAGTTTTAAGGGAGCTAAGTGGCTGCGTTCAAAATATGTATTTTCTTCTAGGATAGTCGTGCTGTTGCCACCTCCTCACTTCCAAACTTTAGAGTGTCTGCTGTACTGTCAGACTAATGTCAGGAGTTTAGACATAAAACAGTAGAATGTCATGTTTCCCAATAAGCATTTTACAGGTTTTTAAACCTAACCCTCGTAGTTGTAGTGTTTTTTTATCACTGTTTATCTGAAAAAAAGTTAGTGCCTCATGCCTTTCGCGTGTTGGGGGTGGCATTAATTTTGTATCGCGAGACGCGTGTTAGTGTTGCATGCGTTCCTTCGTACATCGCTCTCTCTCTCTCTCTCTCTCTCTCTCTCTCTCTCTCTCTCTCTCTCTCTCTCTCTCTCTCTTTCTATCTTAAGTCCATCTGTCTTTTCATTACGCAGTGTATAAAACGAAATTAATGGAAGTATTAATTTAGGTCACTAATCAGCTTGCGTATCTCAAGGTTTTCTAAGAAATACAGTACACGTTGTATTGTTTTTTTTTTTGAAACGCGTGTATGCTGCTGTAGGCTTTACTATCAAACGTTAAAGCGTTACAATTTTGCAGACGGAGCATAAAAAGGGGGATCTCGAGTACAGTCATTGTGACAGCACTGGTCTTTTACCATTCTTCTTTCCTTTGATTGAATTTATTCGTTAGGCTTTTACCTTTACTTGTTAATTTATATATGTGGATTTAGAATGTTTCACGACATCCAGTTTACTGACAAATGTAGTGATAGCGTTGTAATGTAATCTTTATTTTAATAGCTAATTTATAACAATATTTTGGAGGGGTCAACAAAATTAGGTGATGTGTCTAACATGGACAAAGGTAATTGTCCACGTTACGAACAGAAGACTTTCCCCAATGAAAACAAAATAGAGAGAAAAAAAAACAAGAACTACTTTAAAAATAAATAAAATGATACGACACGCAAATAGATGACCCTGGGGATGCTCCGGTGAAAATCTGAACAGAATGACCACTCTAATAGATCCGGGTAAGACGTTGTGCGCGTGAATAAAATTAAACACAAAGAACGAATGAAAAAAAAAAAGGAGCGGATACTTGGGGGTGGGGAAAGAGGCTATCTATTTTGGCTGTATAATCTTCTCTCTTTTCCATCCGTAACCTAAGTGGTCGGTGAGGCATCACCTCACTTTGAACGATGTTATTACTATTCATTAGCTTCTAGCTGATTCAGCTGTTTCAAAGCGTGATTGTCAAATCCTCAATATACTGCCTTTCTGATTAGTCCTATTGAACTCTAAAACACCGTGCCAGGCCAATCACCATCAATAAATAAAGAAGGAAAACCGAGGTAGGTGAATAATCGATAATAAACATAATTAGGTATGCGACAGACACTCGTAAGAAAGAAAGAAGGCGAATACCAGACAACATAAAAGTAAAAGAAATGATAGGCTAAGTGGGAAATTTAACTAGGGGACAGCACCGTCACTGGTTCCATGGCCCAGAGATAGTTCTGTTACTTGTCTGGTGTCCAGTATTATCCTTCTTTGATCTTACGAGTGCCTACAGCATATCTAATTATGCTTATTATTATCCAGTCCCCATGATGATAGCCATCATAGCTTGCCGAATACTATTTTTAAATTGTCGTGTATCAAATCTCTAGTGCTGTAAACCTTCCTAGATTACCGGGCTACAACAAACGTGTATCTTCAGCTTGTAGTGTGAGAGCCACTGGCCCTAGGTTATTGAACCCACCGGCTGCTAAGGTAATTAGGTGTAACTGTGCATATTTGGTTGCAAGATGACGTAATCCCCCCGCAACATGTGACTTTGGTTGTCTACTGACAGCTGTTTCTCCCTCTGACCTTTATAAATATAAGTTGTGCATACTGTAGTTGTAAATTGTTGGCCTAAATTTTATATATCTCATGTGGAATTAGGTTTTCTTTGTTTTTCTGTCTATCTTTCTAGTCATGCTTATAAATATACAATAGTGGGGACCAGCTGTCTGAGACCTCATGTGAGGCCTAGACTATGTCTTATTGTAAGGCCCCTTCATTATTTGGGAAGAGTGTTAATCGTGCATTATTTGCTGAAGGGAGGCCCCCTGTGAGGTGAGGCCCTGCTAGATCCTTGTAGTGCCTGGTGGAAAGTATGAGCGGCATTAATTGGCGCTTCGTGTAGCCCGTAGGATGGTGGATCCTCTTCTATTTACAGCATCTGCCACACCCTCCATCCAATATTTTTTTGGTCTTCCTCGTATCTCCCTCCTTTCCTATAATTTAGCTCTTATACTGAAGGCCCGTGATAACGGTTGGTAAATGGTTGGTTAGTTATGTGGGGAAAACAACAAGTCTGTTAGATAAGGTCAACTTAGTTTCATAGCAAACACTATCGTAGGGGAAGGTAATTTAAGAGATACTTCGCCATACTGGTAATTTAAGAGATACTTCGCCATACTGTATCTCAGCTTTATGAGGTGCAGTGACCAATTGTCTTCTTCGCTGCCTTCGCAAAACAAGAGCAGTCACAAAATTATTTACAGCTGGGAAGACTGCAGCGTAACGCCACCAGGTTTTGAAACCTGCAAAGTTGCCTCTAGAAGCAAGCACTGTATCCACCCTGCTAACTGACCCCCTACCCCTTCTGTCCATCTGGTAGACACTACATACAAATATCTCTTACGAAGGAGAAAAATAGAAGCATTAGATGACAAACTAACTGAATAGCCGAGTTGGTCGGAGAGTGTTCCTAAGTTCACTTTAGACACTTTAGACACTTTAGACACTTTAGACACTTTAGACCAGCGGTAGGTAACCCAGGAGGTGTGATGATCTTAACTTGGTTTGGTGTTGGTTTTAAGGACTATCTTCATTGCACACGGGTAACTCCATCAATGCTCCAATCTCCTCCCTTAGATCACACATAGAGGATCTCAGCACAGTGCACGAACTCCGTAGCACCGGCAAGAATCCCAAATGTGTGGATAGAAGAATCACACATTCTGTAAATATTTTTGTGGTGGGTAGGCTTTTAATCTTTAAATTTTGCCAGGTCAGTGGCGTTATGGCCTACTCTTTAAGATTTCCAACTGCCGTGGGATTTTTAAGGTACGCAACTTGCACACGGGACCTCTTTATCGCCCTTATCCGAGAAGCCTAGGTATCCGATCTCGATACCCAGGAGATCAGGGGGAGTACGACATTATTAGGACCGCTGGTTCTAATATAAATGTCTATAAATTATATTCCCTGTACTGGGAATCGAACCCTGTACCTTTATAATTCGAGGCGGACGCCATACCTCTTAGATACTCTGATTCCTCGATGATGATGATCTAATTTACAGACACAAAGATCTCTAAAGATCTACCTTGATAAAATTACGTCTTTAGAGTTAGGTAGAGAACCAGTGAAGAGTGTTTTAAGTGTCTATTAGTATTACCTTTCTTGAAAAAAAAAGTTGGCTGCCCCATATCTTTAATCCTGGGGGTACGGCGATTTTAAATGTCGGAGGAAGACAGCCAATCCAGATATTCCCTAATTTAACAATTCTTCCTCCCACCCCCTTCCCACTTATTAAGATCTAGCAAATAATCATCTGTGATCTACCAAGATAATGCAATCGACAGGTTGCCGACTATCGATTTAGATTTTATCCGATGTCGGTGATTGATGTTGTCAATCAATGTGTTATATTTTGTTATAGTAAAGCTGATTTTAAAAACAACTATAAGTGTGCCACGTTCCTTTACAATGATAACCTATTACCTTTATTAAATTAAGCAAACATGTTTTATCGACTGTTTTGTAACAGTCGGTAACGTTAAGATTTTTGTTACGTTTTATTTGTTGAAATACGTTGTTGTTTTGAAAAGGTGATGGGTGGAGAGCGGGCACTTAACAGCATTGAAATACGGACCTTGCGTTTCGGATGTATTGAGTTGACCTATATAGCTCCAAGCTGGCTGAAACTGCACGAACGCCTGTTTAGTGGGGAAAACCCGCACCTGACATACTTTCCATGTTTACTTTAGAGAGCGGAAGTATAGGTTTTTGATTACGCATGCGCGCGCAAGGTTAGGACAAGGCAAAGATGGAGAGAAAACGCGAGTATTACACTAGCACAGGGGTTCTTAACATTTCTAGTACCATGGATCCCTTTGATTGTCCATTGAAGGCTACGGACCTTTTGATTGTCCGTCGAAGGCTTACGGACCCCATCTGAGAACAACAGTTCTTCTTCCACGTTAATTACTCTAATAAAAGCAGCAGTCAGTTCAAGGTAACTGACATCTCCAAACAGCTTTTCGTGGAGAGAAGTCAATTGTCTCCATATGCTACTCCGTTCACTGCTGTATATTGGACGGGACTGCATCAGATTATCAAGATTACATACTCACAAGTTGCTGAGTCTATAAATCAAGATCATTTAGTCACAAGGTGGTTCGCCAAGATATCAAGCTCAAATCACCAAGTTCAGCTACTCACTACGTCAGAGCATGAAATGGATTCATCTACTCTCATCGTGTATTGCACGACGTAAATTCACTCAAACATGTTTCATTGCACGAAACCCACTTGTTACCAGAAGATTATTTCGTGAAGAGCTCCAGTCTAGTCAGTACCTTTTCAAGATCAGACAGCAGACTTATTCCTTAGACAAATGTCAACGGGTTATTGACGCTAGAGAGATTTCCAAGCGTTGAAGGTTCCAAGTTCTGATTACTACATGTGCAAAGGTTTTCATCAATAAGTCCTCGTCTTGGAGGTAATCCACACGGCGTAACGTACATCAACATTGGACAGTCAGTGCAAACCATTGCATACCCATACACTGGAGGAAATTTGAACGGCTCGGAGACAGCGTAGATTTGGCATCAGTGTGGTAGCTCTTAATATATCACCTCATCATTTCACTATTTACTTAGGTTCACTCTCATATTTCATTCACTACATTTTTACATTTCATCTGTGTGTGTGAATTGTCTTTCACGATCATCCTTTTTACTTTCTACTAGCCCTAAATGTGTATATATTTAACTAATAAACCGTAAAGCCGCTTTGATCATTATCTAGTTCGTTAATGTATCACTTGTAACTCGTCATGACTCCCTTTCGAAAACGATCCTTCAGGGAACAGTCGAAGGTAAACGGAGAAGAGGAAGGCAGAGAAAATCCTGGGCTGATAACATCAAAGAATGGGCAGGACACGGTTTTTCCACACTTGTACGCATTGCTGATGATAGAGAGCAGTGGAGGACCCTGTCTGCTGATGCTTCCACCATGGCACCCCTACGACCCATGACGGGTTACGGGCTGAGATGATGATGATCACTTGTGCTGTCTGTGTTAAGTATTTACAAATAGGTAAAATCCTTCATTTAGAGGAGGTTGGTGGCTCTTTCTTTACCGAGATCTGAGGGCAGAAGTTAATGTCGTGGGGAAACAGGAATTTTTACATAATTTATTAGACAACACTATCTAGTGAAGAGTATTCTCTTTCTCTTCTTCTTGTCCTTATCTCGAATAGGTCTCTTTATTTCTTAACGAGCCGATTTCTGGAGACCTTCTTGACTACATTCAATAAGCCATCCTCATAGACAACTACTGTTATAGCTGCACACAATATAACGCAATACGACAGCTGGTATCCACTGGATAGTGCACTTGTTGAAGCCTTTGGCGAGGCTTTCAAGTCAGTTTATCAGATCTTTCAATCCCTTAGCATTGTTGCTCTTCAGGGCAGTTATTAGTGAGAAGGAGTCTGAAAAGATTACTTTCTGTTTTTCTGCATGTGCTTTTCACTCAATAAGAGTTTCCGCTGCTTGTTTCAGGGCTTCTGCTTCAGCACTGAAGTTATTGCAGTAGTTACCAGTGGCGATTGCCATAGAGTGGATTCTATTGTGTAATTTGAAGAGGATCCCAGCGCCCCCCTCCCAATTTCTCAATTGCGTTTTCTGCTGAATCATCAGTATATGCTTGTGTCCACAGCTTTGCTGGACAATTTTGGTCAATATACGCGGTTGCTTTATGTTTCTGTCTTTCTTTACTTTCAATGCCTGTTTCAATACATTTATAACACATAAGGAAGGGAAACCCGAGGCCTATAAACAGTAAATAAATATTAGACAAACATAAAGGTATGTTTTCAGGCACTCGTAAGAAATAAAGAAGTAGAAAACTAGACAACAGAAAAACAACAGACATGAGTGGCTTACCAAGGACTCGAAGCCAGGACCTTCCGTGCGACAACCCCGCCTAGCTATGCAAGCGAATCACACTAAACAGCTTGTACACTACACGAATAAACAAAACATGTGCATACAAGTAAAATATGTTATTAAAAATGAAAAATGCTTCTGCTTTCCCTACTGAAAAAAATAAATAAGAATAAATAAATTTTAAAAATCCGTAAAAAGAACATATTTCTTTAAATTCAAAAATCTATTATAATATTCCGAGTAAACGTTTTGGTGACATTAAATTCACATTTTTAGGTTATGCACACGGACCCCGTAGAATCTATTCATAGAAGGAGTCTGTGGACAACAAGGTAAGAATCCCTGCACTCGGAAAATAAAAAAAGTGGAGTGTATTCGCAAGGGAGGAGTACTTCACTCCGTACTGCCTGCTGTTTAGAATTTGTACAGCGTGTGAGGGTGTTTGTATAGTTGTACAAATGAGCAGGACTGATGTAAGCGTAAAATTTACGATATGGGGAGGTAACGAAAATACCCAGTGAATGTCTGACTGGAACGAAGGAAAACAAATGGATTATGTTTCGATCATGAAGGTCTTCGTCTGGTAAAGGTATAAGGTAGTCCCATAGAAGATACTGCCGGAGGGGAGTAAAGTGTTAGATACTTCACTATACTAGGTCCAGCTTTATGAGGTGAGGCGACCAGTTCTCCTCCCCGCTGTTTTTTTTTCCTTCCCAAACTCAAGAGCAGAGTCATGTACTAATTTACAGCCGGGTAGACTGTAGCGTGATGCTACCAGGTTTGGGACAAACTAAAGAAAACAGTTTAATGTACAGTTTTTTAAATTATGGTAGTTCATATCAGGTACTGACGTAGGGGGTGTATTGTTAAAGATTTCACGTATACCACCACCACATTTCAGCTTTATGACGTACGGTAACCGGCTCCCTTTCTTGCTGCCTTTGCCTTCCGTAACTCAAGAGCGAGTACTTAGAGCGCTGGTCTCTAGCGGCAAAGGTACTGAGTTCGAAGCATGGTACCGCGAGGAAGGGAACTGCTCACCCTACCTCTCGATACTGGACCTAGCATGGTGAAGTCTCTAACATTTAACACCCCCCCCCCCCCACGTCAGTTATGGGACTACCTGTTTAACTCAATAGCTCAGCTATTTACAGCTGGGTTGACGAGCTTAACGTCACCAGATTTCTAAACCGGTGGCTTGGGAGCCGCGCTGGTGTAATGGTTACCACACTGCGCTAGCGATCAGGTTTTCAAGGTTCAAGCCCGGGCGCGGGCATTTGTAGAAGTCTCATCGACCGGGATTTTGACTGAATAACCTGAACGGCTCCTGAGATAAACCCTCTGTGGATGGGAAAGGGGTTGGAAGGAAAGTCCACAGGCTCCCCAGCCTCGCAATGACATGTCATTGGGCCGAAGGGCTGAAAGCCCAAGTGCCGCTGGTTTAAAAAAAAAAAAAACAAAAACAAAAAAAAAAATACCGGTGGCTTTGCGTCGAGCAGGAATCGTTCTAACTATTCTGCCAATCGACGATATTGGGAAAAAAATTATGAGCTGTAAATAGAACAGCTCTATAAGACATACATTGAGGAAACCGGTTGATAGCACTACCAGGCAGTCCTACTTCTGGAAACCTCATGGTATGAGAGGTATGGGAGAGCAAGGAACACATGGAGAAGAGAAATGGAGACAGACATGAAGAAGACCTTGAGCTGCTGATACAAGACAAGAATACTTGGTATAAGTTTGTTCAAGTCCTATGCTCCTTGGGGAGCTGAAAGATTATGAATGAAATAAAACAGCGATTTCCATTTACGAAATACTCGTACAATTTTTTAAAAAATGCGTTTAAATTTGTTTTAACCTTTTCTCTCAACTGTTTTTGTTCGTCTGTTGCTGACGAAGAGCTTTGTGGTCGTAGTCCATTTCAGTGTCCTGGTTAATCGTTCACTCATATTTTCGTTCACCCTGATAGCATGTAAATCTCTTTTGGTGGAGCTGGCAACATTATTATGTGCAACTAATTGCTACATATCACCCGTGTGTTACCGGGGCCCGAAAGGGGAGCAAAGAATAGTAACATTGTACCCTACCATGCATGTCGTAAAAAGCGACTAAGGAGGGTTGGCATGGGGCTGGTTACCCCATCCCGTAAAAAAGCTTTTTACCAAAAAAAAAAAAAAACTTCAATAAATATGGACAAGTCAAATACAAAATATAAATCAACTTAGCCGCCCAAGACAGAAGAAGGTCCTCTGGAAAGGATGCGCATGAAGCAACCCAGAGAAAGCCGAAAGGAGTCTGGGTTGCCGACTAACCTTTTTTTCGTCTAGGAAAATCTCCAGGATTGGCACCTGGAGGTAGACCAAAAAACACATGGAGAAGAGAGCTGGATACACAGGTGAAAATGATGAGGAAAACATGGAAAGAACTTGAGCGGATGGCACAGGACAGGAAGACTTGGCATGTGTTTGTTGAAGACCTATGCTCCTCGGGGAGCTAACGGGTATTGATTGAATCGCTACATAAACCACCGCTGATAGCGTTTGCGAATGTTAGGTGAAGGAATCCGGGGGGGGGGGGGGCCGCCGCATGATGCTGTGCTGGCTCCATGCTCCGTAAGGATCACAAAAGAGTTAGTGCAGGCTTCCTAGGAACAACTACATTGCCTGCTCCATACTCTGCAAGGGAGCGACATGGAGAAAAAAAGAAAAGAAAAAAAAGCATGTAAAATATACGTAACCTCTTAACATTGTCAAGCCCTTTATGTCAAGACAGATGTACACAGGATGGCCACAAATCTCCCTCCTTTTATGTTCTATATGGAGCATACAGCTGCGACTGTTGTTCGCCATGGATATCTATTTTGGGCTGTTTTCTTTAACTCTACCCGTGAGTTCCCGGTTGCCAATGTTTCCTTTAATCTCTCTTCTACTCCTTTGGTGTCCCACCGCTTCTCTGCTCATGTGTGTAAGGATGTCCGCATTAGATTGGATTAGCTGCCATCTCCGCATCGACGGTGGTCTGCAATGGATATCCAACGTTTCTGTATCTTGTCTTGATGGTAGGCTCTTTTTTGTTTGGGTCCCTGTTGAGCGCTCTTTTCGGGTAACATGATAGCTAGTAGCAGAGGTACCAGTGTACTAGCATCTTGACGCGAATGTAGAATGAAAATTAGATGAAGAGCTATCCAACAGAACTTCAACGAGTGGAAGGCAAAATCAGGCCAACATGATCATACTCAACTCGTCGGTAAAGTTATTATAATTTATTACGTGGTACGAAGACGTTTGACAAGACGGTACAATGTTCCTTGACAGGTACGATGAACAATTTATACATAGTAGTGACAGTTCCGATAAAACGATACATCTCTGGTCATTCATATTTAAAATCCTCTCTCACGTAAGTAATAAGAATCCAATAATATTCCTACTAGGTTTTAACAGCAAGGGAATGTCCGTTGACCTTGCTTGAGGTCATCCACTTAAGCATGTACTCCCATACCACGAACTCCCGCATTCGTCCAATAAGAGACTGTTTCTATCCAAGACATAGTTCCATATAACGTAGACTCAATAGATATTCACTGGTACATATATGAAGAGGTATCTGAGTTAGTATCTTTAGGTTTTAACTAACCTCTCAAAACATGCCACGACTTTGGCATTACAATAAAGGCGTTTACACATATAAATACTGCAATCAAATTAACTTCTTTCCCGCTCGTAGGAATCCTTCTTCTACGATACGAATCCTAAAGGCTAACGACTCTGTAGGTCCATTCTAGGAATAACATATTCCCGCTAGACTGGTATAAGAGCGGCCTTACAATACAGCATACATTAAGAATTGGGGCGATAACTTACGTGACATTACTGCTATTGGTTTCGACCTGAAGACCAATACAGATCACTAGAATAAATGGCTTCCATAAACGTGCCATGTATACAATAATAATATATATCAATCACGGACATAAACAAGGTCCATGTTGCCCCCTCCAAATCATGACGTCAGAAACTACCCAACTAGGTTACCCGTGCGTCCCAAAGCAACTCACACTGCTTTGTGCACGTCAGTGCGCGAATCATTCGACCGCACAAATAATATAACTATATTGAGACTGGTGCGTACATTTGGCAGGACCGAAGACTACCCCCTTAGGTAATAAATGTACGTAACAGCTCCCTTATTATCTCCCGTTAAAAAAATTAATTCTATTAATTTTTTTTGAACTTAGTACCCGGGAGAGGTGAGTCAAAACTACAACAAGATATATGAAATGCATAAAGTTATACCATATTAAGAAAAGAATATTAAACGAAATCAATATAACTAAATGATAGTATGCATTAAAGCACACATCCACCATCGACCTACTTTGGAACGATGTGGTAATATTCGAAGTAAAAGAAGTTGACAATGAAAATGAAAAAACCATAAAAAAAAAGATGATAATAAAATTCAACTAAGTTTTCTAAAAAAAATTTGAAACATATGATTTCAAAAATAAAAATGAACAGCAACACTGATGATAATCAATGACAAGAGAATCAATAAAACAGAAACATTGAAAATACAATGTGCAAAAATGAAGCAATGCAAAATTAAACACTTTAAGAATCAACACCCTTAATGTTTTCTAACACTAGTACGGTTGACTAGTGATCTTAACAGTGAGATATCATAACTAAGACCCGTGAATGCAGGTATTACGTGACAACTAAGAAAGTTAGTATATGTGTGATACATAATTAATTAAATAGATTAAATTGAATTATAGTAATTTATATATTTCTTAATTACTAACAAATAACCAGTTACTAATATATTCTAAGTAATTCCAATATAAATAATTGTCAATGTTCAGTTACAACTAGTTAGTAATCGACGAGACGATGTTCTCAATGTTCCATACACGATAAAATATATTCTCGAACACGATATGTAGTGTAATATGTTCCATAGGAATAACAAATGTATATTTGTCGCTTTTAACAATGTTTCCATACTAATAAAAAGTTACTGTAGTACCAATGTTGCAGTCCTAATAAAATGTTATTCTAATACCACTGTTCCCGTTCTAATAAAACGTTACTACACAAGAAGTAATGTTATAATCCATAAGTAAGTATATCCTGAAAGATATATTTATACGAATACTTCAGTTATATGATCAGTCTTTATAGATGTATAATCAATGAAAATGTACACAGTTATTCATGTTATCGGTGAGGATGTTTCAACATCTGGAAGTGGTTTAGTTTCGACAAGTTCGCTTGGGCATCTCGACAAACAGTCTGCGAACACATTCTTCACTCCAGGAATAGCTCGTATTTCAAAATTGAATGGTTGAAGCGCTATAGCGTAACGCGCTGACTTCGATGATTTTACGTTTTTCGAGTTCAGTGCGGTAAGAGCTTTTTGATCAGATTCCACCACAAAGTGTGAACCAAGGAGGTAACGTTCCAGTTTTGTGATTGCCCACACCAACGCTAGGAGCTCTTTATCCAGAACGGAGTATTTGAGTTCGCTCTCCGTAAGTTTTCTGGACACGTACATCACCGGAAATAAGGTGCCGTTATATTCCTGCATCAAAACTGTAGCAATAGCGTAAGAAGATGCATCACTGCGAAGGATAAAAGTGAGATTTTTGTTAGGCAACCTCAAAAAAGGTTCTTTTGAAAAAAATCGTTTTATATAGTCTAACGCCGTTTGGTGATCCTGCGACCACTTTATTACATTAGATGTGCCTTTTTTCAGTAGAGACGAAAAAGGTGCAGTTATAGTAGACAAATGAGGGATGAATTTTGAATAGAACTGTATTAGTCCTAAAATAGACCTAACTTGTTTTTTTTTTGTCTTAGGTGCTGAGATGTTTAAAATTTTAGAGACGTTACTGTCTTCTGTATACATGAAACCATGACCTATGCGGTGACCCAGAAATGAGATGTCATGAAAACCGACAAAAGCCTTTGAAGGTTTTGCTGTTAAATTATAATCCCGTAAGGTAGAAAGTAAAGCTTTTAATCCATGAATATGTTCATCCCAAGAGTCACTGAAAAGACAGATGTCATCTATATAAGTAATGACATCGGGACGATGAGACAATATGCGGCGCATCATGCGTACAAAGGTAGCTGGCGCATTCATTAGTCCGAATGGCATAAAATTCCATTGAAAAAGACCCCGTGGCGTCGAGAAAGCGGTGAATGGCTTTGCTTTAGGAGTTAGTGGCACTTGCCAATAGCCCTTTGAAAGGTCAAATTTCGAAAAGAATGTGGCATGAGATAACCTCTCCAATAAGTCGTCTAAAAGAGGTAACGGTTCCGCATCGAATTTTGTAACTTTGTTTAATTTCCTGTAATCTACGCAAAGACGTATATTGTTGTCCTTCTTCCTAATGATTACCATAGAAGAAGAATATGGTGATGAAGATGGTTCAATTATATTTAATTGAAGCATCTCATCCAATTCCTTATCAACCTTATCACGAAAGTGTAAAGGGATAGGATATGGGCGAACTCGAATAGGCGTATCGTCAGTCAGAATAATGTCATGTTGGATGACTGACGTATGACCTGGGATGTCAGTGAGGACATCCTCATACGAGTGTAGAATATTAGAGACTTGCTGACGTTGATCAGCCGAAAGAGTAGATGAGATAGTAACATCATTCCATTTCTCAGTGGAATGGAGTGGTACAACTGGTATTGGTAGTTGTACATCATCGAAAGAAGATTCTTCTTCTTGGATGACTGACAAACTAGAATAGTGTTGAATAGGAGGTGTAGGATCGTCAGTTGCCTGGAACACTGACTGTAGATAATCAGGACGTGAGTAATACTCCTTCAACATGTTAATGTGGAAGGTTTTATGTTTACCATTAACATCAACGATGTAGTCGACATCGGATATTCTTGAGATGATCCTGAAAGGACCTCTCCAGGTAATTAAAAGACGATTGTTATGTGCAGGTAGTAAGACAAAAGCTTCATCACCAGGTATGAGCTGGCGAAGACGTCTATACTTGTTTGCAAATAGACGAGCTTTTTCTTTGGCTTGTTCGGATGATGCAGTAGCTAGTCTACAAGCATCTATGATTCTCTTTCTCAGAGAGATCACATACTCATAAGAGGATTGAGTTTCCTCTTCAATATTTTCGTCAACCAATAAGTCGTGGATTAACGACATCGGACCGCGTGGTTGCATGCCAAAAACAAGCTGGAATGGAGAAAACCCCGTGGCTTGATTTTGTACTTCGCGATACGCAAACAGAGCCGCGGGTATGACCCGATCCCAGTCTTGGGGATGGTCTTGGGTCATCTTACCCAACAACTGCTTGAGTGTCCTATTGAGACGCTCAATTAACCCATTTGACATTGGATGATAAATAGAACTAAGAGATCTGTCTATACCTAATGTCTTCATAACTTGAGACATGGATTCAGAAATGAACTGAACCCCATGATCCGACAAGATTTTCCGTGGAAAACCAATGCGTGAGAAGATTAACATCAATGCCTCTGCTACACTGGCAGATGAAGTGTTCTTGAGAGGGATGGCCTCAGGCCAGCGAGTGCACATATCAATGTACGTAAGAATATGCGTATGCCCTCTAGCAGATGGAAGCATCGGACCAATAATGTCTATAGCCATTTTATCAAATGGTCTAATCGGGATGTCCGCAGCTTGAATAGGAGCCGCATGAAATGGACCCCGTACCTTAACTTCCTGACATATCAAACAAGACCGACAGTAGAGAGTGATGTCCCTATGGACGCCTGGCCAGTAGAATGCCGAAAGCACTCTGGATTTGGTACGCGAAAAACCCATATGGCCCGCACATTGCGAGTCATGCGCATGTCGTAATATACGAGATCTCATAGAGGATGGGACTAAGATCTGATAACATAAGGATGAATCCTTTTCCTGTATTACTCTAACCAAAATCCCATTTTTAAGTATAAAGTCATGTTTAGATTTTGCAAGTTTGTTGCTGGTATTCTTTTTGTTCACATAATGAAAAATTTTTTTTAATGTATCATCATTCTTTTGCAATGTTGCAAACAACTCCCGTGAAATAGGAGCATCATCATCACAAGTAGTATGAACTGTAGGTTCAATAGGTGTATCATGCGACATATTAGTAGCTTGCGCTCTAGTCACTACTGCATTTGCAGTTTGAATATGTCGCTCTTCCCATTCAGCAATTTGCTGTGGTGTACACTCTTTTATACCATGTATGCGACCCAGTATTACGTCACAAATTGGATTCGGAAGGAGACATGCCTGGATCTTTCCTGAAAAAAATGGTGTGTTAAGGTCAATAATAGCGGTGGGAAATGTTTCAATGGTGCCACCAAAAGTCACACACTTGACAACCCTGCCCGTGGCACAACCTGGGTTGATCAGCGAAGTCCGGACGCCCACAGTGCTACAACCTGAGTCAAATAGGATAGAGCATGAAATGTTATTGACAAATCCCTTGTTAAACATAAGAGAGCCCTGTCCCTGGTGTACTGACGCAGCAGTGGCCGTATAGACTGCAGGTAGACTAGGCAAGGTATGTCCGCAACGCAGCGTCGTGATCGCCTTAGGCTGGAAAAGAGTCGAGCATTCTGGACAGTCTTTCACCTGGGTACAATCAAGAGAACAAGACATAGCATTGTGAGTTTCAGCTACTTTACCCTGTTCAATGTTAGCCTGTGTATCACTTAAAGCGACATTAGAATGTCTATGTGTATTACTCAACGATCTATCTCGTCGGCGCGATCGATTGTGATTATTGTCATTAAAATTGCCACAATTGTAGTTTCTGCCTGAGTTAAAATTTGGATGAGTCCAATAATTTGTAGAATGATCGTTATGATGTTGGTTAAATGGTTTATTTCCAAAAAATTGTCTGTTTTGTGAACCCTGAGATTTTGATCTCCAGTTTTGTTTATTATAATGTCCTTGATTATTTTTAAAATTATTGTTACCAAAATCTCGCGATCTGTGAGCTTGGTTCCAAGAAACATTAAATGGAGCAGATTGTTGAAATTGCTTCCCTTTGTAAACGTTATCATTGTTAAAATTGTAATTATTTCCCTTATTGACATACCTGTCAGTACTAAAGGAACGATTGCGTGGGAAATTGTTTTGTTGTGCTGCAAAAGCAACAGGCAATTCACTCTTAATCTGCGCATTACTCAGATCCATGGTTGGGTGAGCAGTGCAAAAATTTTTTGCATGTTCTTCTAAGTTTTTCATTGATAAAGGTTTCCGTTCGTGTAAAAATGCGAGAAATGTAGGATTTACAGACGATAGTACCTTATCGCGCATCAGTAAATCGAAGAGACCTTCATACGACTTTTCAATTTTGGATAATTCGATCCATCTTTCGAGGGTGAGTCGTATTTGTGACAGAAAATCACTGAAATTTCTGCTTGATTGCGGTAGCAATGTACGAAATCTTAATCAGTATTCATCTTCTGACATTTGAAATTTCTTCAGAAGTGTGGCTCTAAGAGCATTATAATCATTCTTCTCATTAATACTGGTAGTATGATAAACTGCTAAAGCATCCCCAGTAAGTAACCTGGATAAATATGTGCAATACAGTGTTTTATCCACGTTATAAGACACACAAGTGGCCTCAAACCTATCTAGGAAGAATATCACGTCATCAGACGGGGGATTAAATTTTGGTAATTTAAGGTGAATTTCCTTAAAATGATCATGTCTGGATGAAGTTTGGCTTTCAAAAGTTCTCTGAGAATTAGCTTCCTGAGTTAACCTAAGTCTCTCATATTCTGACTCTGCTAATTTCAGTTCATGCTGTCGTTTTCTATCATTCTCTTCCATCTCAAGCTGAAGTCGTAATGTATTTTGTTCAGCTATTAATCTTCTTTCTTGCATTTCTTTTTGTTTAACTTCCATTTCAATTTTAAGTCTTTCTTCAGCCTCCTTTTGTTTCTGTTCTGCCTCTCGCTGAAATCGTTTCTCTTCTAATTCAGCGGCTAGTCTCATTTTTTTCTCCTCTTCCTCAGCCATAAATTTCCTCTTCTTTTCATCCTCCTCAGCAGTTAATCTCATTTTTTTCTCATTCTCCTCAGACTCAGATTGAAGTTTTTCTAGTCTTAAAGTTTCTAACTTTCTCTGTTCGGCTTCTATTTCTTGAGCTTTCTTATATTCTGCAAGTGCAAATGCTTTTACTTCATCAGGAGCCATCTGAAGAGCTTTTGCTTGCTTAATGAAATAGTCTAAGGTAGACATTATTTAATATTATTATGTAATAATACTACTTAAAAGTGTTACTACAACTAGTGGTCTTCGTTCCTGTCCTAGAACGGTAAAATCAAGTTATATAATAGGCAATAATATTAATAACTAATAATGTAATTTATAACATGTAATGGTGTCATGAAATATTCTAATCCACATATATAAATTATTAGGTAAATATAAAGCCTAACAAATAAAATAAATAAAGAAAAGAACAATGGTAAAATGACAGTGCTGTCACAAAGAATGTACTCGAAATCCCCTTGTTTTCTGCTTCGTCTGCAAATTGTAACGCTTTCACGTTGATATAAAAGCTTACTGTATTATTACCCGCCTTCTTCAATGAAACGTGTGCTGCATTTCTAAGAAAAACATTGAGACGTACTGCGTAATGACCTAAATTAATCCTAACATTAATTATATTACGTTACCAAAACGAACGAACAGATGGACAAAAGGATAGCGAGAGGGGAGGGCTGAAAATCAGGAACGCATTAAACACGCGTCGCGCGATATACAAATGCTGGCATCACGCGTGTAAGTCTACAAGCACTAACTTTTTCAGACGGACAGTGATAAAATACACTACCCTTTCCCAGAGTAAGGTTATAAATCATAACAAACTCTTATTAGAAAAGACAACATTAGATGGGTTTACGTTTGAACACATAACAGTACCCAGACAGCACATCTTCGAAACAGGAGGTAGAAGAAATTGCATATTTTGAACGCAGCCACGTAGCTCCTTTAAATTAGTATTTTTGGGTTCCTTAGGGCTTGCTGACAAATAATATGTAAAACGTTACGCAAATAGTCCAGGAATTAATAAATTATACCCAAAATAAAATATTGGGGGTGCCTGACAGCATAAAATCATTTCTGCTCATAAGATTTTTTTTTTAACGTGTTTGAAAAAAAATTTACGTTACAGAAATAGCCTACCATGTAAACTCCAAATTGATTGGAGCGCAACAAATGAAAGCCTAACCACGATTGGTCGGGCTATAAATACTATCTTGGTTGTTAGGGGAGACGGGAAAAGATAACATTTTTTTTCAAACACTTGTCGAAACGTGGCTCATTGGCCAGTCTCGCTGATATACACACTTGGGAGCGTTAGTTCGAAACCACTTGTTTAAATACACTTGATAAAGCATCAGTGCGTTGAAGCCAGCTTATATTTGGCTCAATAAAAGCCTGGAAGATAAGCAGATGGAAATTTGTGCCAGTTTGTGCCAGAATTCATTGCTAATCAACGTATCTGTGTTATTCGTATGAATTGTGGTAAGCTTGAACCATTTAATATCTTTTAATGAAAATTGAATGTGAATTGTTGATTTATGCCTGTATATATATGTGTAGTTCAGTGGCCAACGTGAGGTAAAGCCTGTAATGCTCCAGCCTGAACAGAGGGTGTCGGAGAGAAGTAAAACGGCATGGAATGGCCAAACAGTACACTGACACCTGGATGATTGACTAGAAAGAAATAATGCTGGAAGTGCAGAGGCGTAGTAACCATTAGGAAGGGTAATACTGGAATAAAGTATTTCAGATGAAGCTGACTGTTGGCCTAACGCTCTGAACGCAATGTTTGTGATGTATTGTGATCAGTGTAAAAAGAAAATATAAATTAGTTATGAAGTAGAAGGTACATCCTTCTTGATTTCAGGGACAGTGGTCTTGATGGTACTGAGCAGCATCTGGTCAGAGATTTGCTGAATCCAGAGTCGGACAGCATACTCCTTGGTCTTTTTAGCTATCAGTGAGGTGTCTCCTGAGCCCAGAGGAGAATTCGAGCAGAGGAGTCCTTTCCTGCCGCCATCACGCCAGATAAGCGAATTGGCCAGCTGAGCTCAACATTATGTCCCCACATCTTGAACTGACTTTTTAAAAATTAACATTAAGAGGGGAATTTACTTGTCTTAAAATCAGGAACTGTGAACATCTCCAATACTGGTCCCTAAAGACAAACTATTGAAGTCATGATGACAAATACCAACAGAGCTTGAACAAAACAAAACCAGTATTACCTCATTTTACTACTACACAACTGACACACATAGACCATTTGTAATAATATATGTCACTACAATATTCATATTAAATACATTCTGTACATAACTTGTAATTTAAATTGATTGTGATTCCTGGTTCCCTTGTAGTTGAATCAGGACACATATTCATTCATGCCAGTAATGAATACATATTGTTATTTGAAAGTTTATCAGTGACTCTTTTAAGATATCTTTGTAGAGTGTTATATGTATGTGAGTGTCACAGTGTTGTCAAGAGTAGTGGATTAAATTAAATTGTTTATCTGTCTGTTGTTGTGACTTACACTTCCTCATACACATACCCTAGACACATAACGTAGCATCACACTATTCCAGAATAATTCTGACTGAGATATATAGATATGTGGTAGCAAGTAAGGTTATCTATAATACACTACTCTTAATAGATATAGATACCTTCACAGCTGATCTCAGTCAGTACACTAAGTTCCCTATAAGTATTTATAACATCCCACTTCACCACATATATTGGGGTCTCGCTCTTGGGATTTTGAATCTTTCCCTATTAAAAATATTGGGGGTAATTCACTTCAGGGAATATAAGAATTAAAAGGTATCCTTGGGTGGAATTAAATAAGGTTGAGCTCACGGTGCCTGTGTTGTCCATTAGAGATTGAATTGTTGGTTAGACATTATATAAAGTTACCTGATAGACAATGGCGGACCTGGCCAAATTTCGATCTGCTGCGGTTCAGACTGCAAAAGAGTTAGGATTAGATGGGCAAGTTATGGTTGCCTATGTTACTACGGAATGTGACAAATTTATTGAACGCGAAGAAAGAAGGTTTGAAGCCGAAAGAAAGTTAGAGGCTGACAAGGAAATTAAGAGGTTGCAGATTGAGGCTGAGGCTAAGAAATTGGAGGCAGAAAGAGAAGACAAAAGATTAGCTGCAGAAAGAGAAGCCGAGGAAAGAAGACAGGCTGCAGAAAGGGAAGAGAAGAAATTAGCTGCAGAAAGAGAAGAGAAGAAATTAGCTGCAGAAAGAGAAGAAAGAAAATTAGCTGCAGAAAGGGAAGCAGAAGATAAAAGATTACAAAGGGAACATGAGTTACGACTAAGGGAGTTTGAGTTTCAGGGCCATGCTCCTGAAAATGGTGCCAGTCCCTTTGCCTCTGATGCTACGGTTACTCAGGGAGCCTCAATCTCAGCTATGAACTTTCATTTAGATCATTTTGTTGAGAAAGACGATGATATTGAGAGCTATATAAATAGGTACGAACTATTAGCTACCACGTATGGGTTAGAGAGAGAAAGGTGGAGCTTAAAGTTATCTCAGGGACTTCGTGGGGCAGCTTATGAAGTTTTTGCAAAAATGAGCAGAGGTGATCAGGAAAATTATGACATGCTAAAGCAGGCTCTTTTGTTAAGGTATGAAAAGAATGCAGAGTTTTACAGGAAAAAATTTAGGAATGCTAAACTACTGTCAGGTGAAACCTATCACCAGTTCTCTGCACGCATAGAGACATACTTGGAGAAATGGACTTCTCTGGGGAAAACCCAAGATCTTAAGGAAATGGTCCTTATAGAGCAACTAAGAGAGTCCATGGCTCCAGACCTGAGAAAGTTTCTCATGGAACAAGGTGCAGAGAGGCTGGATGAGTTGCTAAATGTTGCTGAAAGGTATCAAGCAGCTCAAGCAGAGGTAACAGGTAATAAAAAGAAACAGGTGGACAACTTTAGGGCACCACAGAACTTTAATAAATTTGATCCTAGGGATCAAAATAAAGGTAAGCACCAAGTTGATAGGCCACGGTATGACAATAAAAATAAATTCCCACAATTCGATGAAAGGAAATATGATGAAAGAAAATCTTTCAACCAAGGAAAAAGGTGGTGTAAGAATTGTCAGATGGACAATCATGACACTGACCGTGCAGAAGGAAACCTGTGTATATGGCAACCCTTCAGGTCAGGTCGACCTCAAGACAGGAGGAGGATATTATGTTGGATACCACTCCAGAAGAGATGAGGAAGGCACAGGCTGGGGATAAAACACTCAAGCCTTGTTTCAGAAAATTGTCAACTTGTCATACAACTCCAGGCAAGGGAGATTTTTTACATGAAAAACAAGTTGATGTATAGGAAGACTGGAGCTAGATCCCATGGTCACGGACAGCTGGTTCTTCCAAAAAGATACAGGACAGAATTAATAAGGAGCCTACATGTGAAACCAGATGGGGACCATGAGAAAATAGGTACCATCATTCAAAAGGTGGCTCACAATTATTATTGGCCCAAAGCAAGATGGGACATTGAAAATTTTGTAGAAAGGTGTAGCATAGCACATGAGGGAACACCCACAAGTGGGAACATGGATCAGGACCTGGACACGCCATGGGGCAAAATCAGGCCTGACAATAAAAGGAAAAATAAATTTGATAAAGTGGACCAAATGGAATGGGAAGCCCCTTTTCACGGACAAGCTTCACTTAACTGTTTTACTATGGCCACTATGCGGAGAGTGCAAACAGATGTCTTACCCCAGGATAAGCCGAAAATCCCTCAATCGGACTTAAACAAACTGGAGGAAGAGGATGTAGAGAGGAAATCTCTCATCAAGAATTTTAAGTGGGGAGAAAGCCCCAAAAGAATTGGTAGCGGTCGTTTTGTGAATGATAATTCTGGGAAGAAAAATCATCACTATAAAGCTTCGAGTGGAAGAGACCATACCGGTGCATGGACAAATAGGTCCACACAATTAAAGGTCCATATGTAGTTATGTTAAGAACGTGGACTGATGAAAAGGCAGAGGAAAACATTACATCTTCATACCAATATGTGAATGAGCTGACCACTCGGTTGAAAACTGGCTGGAAACTTGCCAATGAAAATTTGAAACAAGCCAGGAAGAAACATGCTGCCTATTATAACAGGAAGGCGAAAGACAGAAATTTGGCTGTGGGAGAGAAGGTACTGCTTCTTTTGCCCGGGAGTCAGAATAAGTTACAAATTGAATGGCAGGGTCCATATACAGTTCTAGAGAAGGTGTCTAGAACAAATTATAAGATAGATAAGAAGGGGAAAGAAAAAATCTATCATGTGAATCTCCTGAAGAAATATTTGGAAAGAGAACATCAGGAAGAGACACACTTGTTGACCTTGTCCATCGCCATGGAGATGAAAAAGGAACCACTTTCATCATTTGAATATCCATTACACCCCTGTGAGACAGCAGCACAGGTGAAAATCAGTACACATTTAACGAAAACTCAGAAAGAGAGAGTGCAACAGGTTCTAAAGAATCATGCAGAGGTGTTAACAGACCGACCAGGACATACAAACCTATTGGAATATGATATGAAACTCATAGACTCCACACCTGTCTGTATGAAACCATATTCGATTCCGTTTGCTAAGGAAAAAGCTTTGAAGGAAGAGATAGACTATCTATTGAAGGAAGGAATTATTTCGCACAGTGAATCTTCGTATAGTTCCGGTGTTGTACTCTTAAGGAAGCCCTCTGGAGAACATAGACTCTGTATAGATTACCGGAGACTGAATGCTATTACAGAAGGACAGGTGGATCCATTGCCGGATACAAATCAGCTGTTTGCCAGGCTAAATAAAGCTAAATATTTCTCAAAAGTGGATCTGAGTAAAGGATACTATCAGATTCCAGTAAAGCCTGAGGTTAGACCATACCTAGCTTTCAGTACCTCAGAAGGACACTATGAGTTTAATAGATTGCCATTTGGATTGAAGAATGCACCTAGTGTCTTCTCTAGAATGATGAGAAAATTATTGGATCCTCTGAATAATCCCTGTATAACAAATTTTATGGATGATATCCTTATAGCAACAGAAACATTTGAGGAACACATTGACTCTCTGAACATGCTGTTTGATCGACTTAGGGAGGCAAATTTAACAGCCCGACCAACCAAATGTTGCGTTGGATGTAAAGAATTGGAATTTTTGGGACACACAGTTTATCAGGGAAACATGACCCCTGACCCAAAGAACTTAGAGAAACTACAGAAAGCCCCGAGACCACAAACCAAGAAGGACGTGAGATCCTTTGTCTCATTATGTGGTTTCTACCAGAAGTATATCAAAAACTTTAATTCCATATGTGCACCTTTAACGGAATTGACACGTAAAGGACTTCCAGATCGCATTACATGGACACCACAATGTGAAATGACTTACCAAGAATTGAAGGAAAAGCTCACAAGTAAACCCATTTTGAAATTACCTGACTTAAGTCAAGAATTCATAGTAAGGACGGATGCAAGTAATATTGGGTTAGGTGCAACTTTACTACAGAAATCAGATGCATTGGATGGGGAATTAAGCCCAGTGGCATATGCTAGCAGAAAGTTGAATAAAGCTGAAATCAACTACTCAACTAGCGAAAAAGAATGTCTTGCAGTAATATGGGCAATAAAGAAATTCAATATTTATCTATATGGGAAGGCATTTAAGTTGCAAACTGACCACAAACCTTTATCGTTCTTAGCACAGGCTAAGCATGAGAACTCTAGGTTACTCCGATGGTCTTTGCTTCTGGCTCCATATAATTTTAGCATTGAATATATATCTGGAAAAACCAATCTGGGAGCGGATTTTTTAAGCCGCCATCCGTGTGATGAGAATCACCGTAAACCCCAGAAATAATAATAAATTTCTCTATGTGTATATGGAATAAAGGACTGACATATAATGTCTGTTTTAAGAGGGGAGGTGTCATGAAATATTCTAATCCACATATATAAATTATTAGGTAAATATAAAGCCTAACAAATAAAATAAATAAAGAAAAGAACAATGGTAAAATGACAGTGCTGTCACAAAGAATGTACTCGAAATCCCCTTGTTTTCTGCTTCGTCTGCAAATTGTAACGCTTTCACGTTGATATAAAAGCTTACTGTATTATTACCCGCCTTCTTCAATGAAACGTGTGCTGCATTTCTAAGAAAAACATTGAGACGTACTGCCTAATGACCTAAATTAATCCTAACATTAATTATATTACGTTACCAAAACGAACGAACAGATGGACAAAAGGATAGCGAGAGGGGAGGGCTGAAAATCAGGAACGCATTAAACACGCGTCGCGCGATATACAAATGCTGGCATCACGCGTGTAAGTCTACAAGCACTAACTTTTTCAGACGGACAGTGATAAAATACACTACCCTTTCCCAGAGTAAGGTTATAAATCATAACAAACTCTTATTAGAAAAGACAACATTAGATGGGTTTACGTTTGAACACATAACAGTACCCAGACAGCACATCTTCGAAACAGGAGGTAGAAGAAATTGCATATTTTGAACGCAGCCACGTAGCTCCTTTAAATTAGTATTTTTGGGTTCCTTAGGGCTTGCTGACAAATAATATGTAAAACGTTACGCAAATAGTCCAGGAATTAATAAATTATACCCAAAATAAAATATTGGGGGTGCCTGACAGCATAAAATCATTTCTGCTCATAAGATTTTTTTTTAACGTGTTTGAAAAAAATTTACGTTACAGAAATAGCCTACCATGTAAACTCCAAATTGATTGGAGCGCAACAAATGAAAGCCTAACCACGATTGGTCGGGCTATAAATACTATCTTGGTTGTTAGGGGAGACGGGAAAAGATAACATTTTTTCAAACACTTGTCGAAACGTGGCTCATTGGCCAGTCTCGCTGATATACACACTTGGGAGCGTTAGTTCGAAACCACTTGTTTAAATACACTTGATAAAGCATCAGTGCGTTGAAGCCAGCTTATATTTGGCTCAATAAAAGCCTGGAAGATAAGCAGATGGAAATTTGTGCCAGTTTGTGCCAGAATTCATTGCTAATCAACGTATCTGTGTTATTCGTATGAATTGTGGTAAGCTTGAACCATTTAATATCTTTTAATGAAAATTGAATGTGAATTGTTGATTTATGCCTGTATATATATGTGTAGTTCAGTGGCCAACGTGAGGTAAAGCCTGTAATGCTCCAGCCTGAACAGAGGGTGTCGGAGAGAAGTAAAACGGCATGGAATGGCCAAACAGTACACTGACACCTGGATGATTGACTAGAAAGAAATAATGCTGGAAGTGCAGAGGCGTAGTAACCATTAGGAAGGGTAATACTGGAATAAAGTATTTCAGATGAAGCTGACTGTTGGCCTAACGCTCTGAACGCAATGTTTGTGATGTATTGTGATCAGTGTAAAAAGAAAATATAAATTAGTTATGAAGTAGAAGGTACATCCTTCTTGATTTCAGGGACAGTGGTCTTGATGGTACTGAGCAGCATCTGGTCAGAGATTTGCTGAATCCAGAGTCGGACAGCATACTCCTTGGTCTTTTTAGCTATCAGTGAGGTGTCTCCTGAGCTCAGAGGAGAATTCGAGCAGAGGAGTCCTTTCCTGCCGCCATCACGCCAGATAAGCGAATTGGCCAGCTGAGCTCAACATTATGTCCCCACATCTTGAACTGACTTTTTAAAATTAACATTAAGAGGGGAATTTACTTGTCTTAAAATCAGGAACTGTGAACATCTCCAATACTGGTCCCTAAAGACAAACTATTGAAGTCATGATGACAAATACCAACAGAGCTTGAACAAAACAAAACCAGTATTACCTCATTTTACTACTACACAACTGACACACATAGACCATTTGTAATAATATATGTCACTACAATATTCATATTAAATACATTCTGTACATAACTTGTAATTTAAATTGATTGTGATTCCTGGTTCCCTTGTAGTTGAATCAGGACACATATTCATTCATGCCAGTAATGAATACATATTGTTATTTGAAAGTTTATCAGTGACTCTTTTAAGATATCTTTGTAGAGTGTTATATGTATGTGAGTGTCACAGTGTTGTCAAGAGTAGTGGATTAAATTAAATTGTTTATCTGTCTGTTGTTGTGACTTACACTTCCTCATACACATACCCTAGACACATAACGTAGCATCACACTATTCCAGAATAATTCTGACTGAGATATATAGATATGTGGTAGCAAGTAAGGTTATCTATAATACACTACTCTTAATAGATATAGATACCTTCACAGCTGATCTCAGTCAGTACACTAAGTTCCCTATAAGTATTTATAACATCCCACTTCACCACATATAGTGTGAAAGCAATAACGTGACAGACAACAGTACAATACTGACACGACACGATAATCAAGACAAATGACTACAGTCGTAGAAATCAAATAAAATAAAAATGTGGAAATAAAATAGAATGTCGTAAAAAATTACGATGACATCTACGATCCAATAATGCACAAGACAATTGACAACACAGTGTAAAAACATATGCTTTGTAAAAAACTGAATGATAGACAGGTTAGACGGACAATAATCACATACAAAATACATCATGAAACTAAGATACAAGTAAAAATAGCTACGAAAACAACAATTAAAACTGTGACGAAACAGCTAAACAGATACTGTTATAAGGGACAACTAGCGATCGGAACTTCGGCAAGGTTTCTAGCCTTGTACCGGAATTATCGCTCAATTGAAACTTACAAAATGAGCCCTACAGAACGTCTGACGAAGAGCCCGAATTGGCTTCGAGATGGATCTCGTTCGTCAGATCAACCTCCCTACCTCCCACGAAGAATACAACACATATAACATGTAACATGAAAAATATAAATGTGGACATAACTACATGAGGCACAGCTAAACGTAATAAAGTGTACAACGAAAACACGTTATACTCATCTCGCGTGCAGGTAAAAAATCAATGTGCCTCGTCTCCGTGGATGTACGTTTGAGGATAAATACTTCGTTCTGAGTATTAGACCACAGCTCGCAAGCAATACTGACGAAGAGGTGATTCCAAGGTAGTCAGTCACTGTACAACCTGACGTGGATGTTGATTGATGACCTTGACCCTGTCCGTAAGTTGATTGTGATTCACCAACACAGTAGATTCCAAGATGTTGTCGCCTTGAAAGTACAAATCTTCCATTCAACCGATACTTGTATAGGGTACGTTCACTTTGAAATTATTGATTTCCAGACCACACTGGCATACCATTTACTGTTGAGCGCTCTTTTCGGGTAACATGATAGCTAGTAGCAGAGGTACCAGTGTACTAGCATCTTGACGCGAATGTAGAATGAAAATTAGATGAAGAGCTATCCAACAGAACTTCAACGAGTGGAAGGCAAAATCAGGCCAACATGATCATACTCAACTCGTCGGTAAAGTTATTATAATTTATTACGTGGTACGAAGACGTTTGACAAGACGGTACAATGTTCCTTGACAGGTACGATGAACAATTTATACATAGTAGTGACAGTTCCGATAAAACGATACATCTCTGGTCATTCATATTTAAAATCCTCTCTCACGTAAGTAATAAGAATCCAATAATATTCCTACTAGGTTTTAACAGCAAGGGAATGTCCGTTGACCTTGCTTGAGGTCATCCACTTAAGCATGTACTCCCATACCACGAACTCCCGCATTCGTCCAATAAGAGACTGTTTCTATCCAAGACATAGTTCCATATAACGTAGACTCAATAGATATTCACTGGTACATATATGAAGAGGTATCTGAGTTAGTATCTTTAGGTTTTAACTAACCTCTCAAAACATGCCACGACTTTGGCATTACAATAAAGGCGTTTACACATATAAATACTGCAATCAAATTAACTTCTTTCCCACTGCTATTGGTTTCGACCTGAAGACCAATACAGATCACTAGAATAAATGGCTTCCATAAACGTGCCATGTATACAATAATAATATATATCAATCACGGACATAAACAAGGTCCATGTTGCCCCCTCCAAATCATGACGTCAGAAACTACCCAACTAGGTTACCCGTGCGTCCCAAAGCAACTCACACTGCTTTGTGCACGTCAGTGCGCGAATCATTCGACCGCACAAATAATATAACTATATTGAGACTGGTGCGTACATTTGGCAGGACCGAAGACTACCCCCTTAGGTAATAAATGTACGTAACAGTCCCCTCTTGATATTTCTTCCCACTTACATCGCTGTCTTCCTTTTGCACGTTTGCTTTCAACTTTCCGTCTATTAAGGTTTTCAAGTTGTTGGTTTTTGGAGAATAAGAAAAGATACAACCCACGGCGTTTCATACTTTGATAACTGGCTGCTTACTTACAATAGAAGGACGGAAATGGTTTGAATTTTTTTTTTTTTTCTTAACCAGCGGCACTTGGACTTTCAGCCCTTGGGCCCAATGACATATCATTGCGAGGCTGGGGAGCCTGTGGACTTTTCTTCCAACCCGGTCAGGAGCTTCGCTCCTTCCCATCCACAGAGGGTTTATCTCAGGAGCCGTTCCGGTTATTCAGTCAAAATCCCGGTCGATGACACTTCTTCAAATGCTACGCCCGGGCTTAAACCTTCAACACCTGATCGCCAGCGCAATGTAGTAACCATTACACCAGCGCGTCTCCCGAAATGGGTTGATAAAATTACTGATGACAAGTACTAGGCATGTGTCAGTGGAACAAGAGATGAGAAAAAAATTGGCGGCGATGAACACGACACACACTGAGGAAATATGCTGATGGCATTAAAAGACCGTTCCTTATTTTGGAACCACCGGGGTAAGAGATGTAGTGGAAGACCGACCAGAATTCGTGGACCACTACGGCAGATTAGGGAGTCCACGCCACAAGGCCACAGACATTTAGTTTTAGTGAAGAGTTTTAAGAATGCCATGGGAAGTTAAAAAAGAGTAATGAGGGTGTCCTGAAAAAAAAAAGAGGGAAGTTTACTCATATTAGGAGGAATTATAATATTCTTTCTTCGTTGGAATAGGCTATTTTCAGACCACATTTTTGGACCGAAGACGCAGCAAAAGTGATGAATGCAGTCACCGACACACAGCTTGACTGCTTAATAATAAATAAACCCGCCCTTGGGTGTTCGCCGAAAGTCGTCTCTACGCCAGTATAGCGCTGCCTTTTGTGCAGAGGAAATGCTTATAAAACGATCCCGCCGTAAAATCTAACACGCTTTCCTAGTTTCGGTTTTGAGACTTACAATTAACGATCTGCCAGAACTGTGACACCAACCTACCGTCTGAATTAACGTACGATTTTAACTTTAACGCCTAAATTAGTAGTAACTCGGACATTTTCCAGTAGCAAGAACGAAACAACTGTAATAATTAACGCCAATACTACCAACGCTTGGCAAAAACCCCTCTTCGCTCTGCACGCGGGACTAATACTATAACCTCTCTGCTGGACAAATCAGAATATATAAACACACAGACAGTTTTCAATTCTCGCCGAGTAGTGTATTTCTGACGTAACCCAGACAAGTTAGTTATTTAAATGGAAAAAAAAATGAGAGAGGGAGGAGAAAAGATGGCCGACTTTTGGAAAAGTTGAAATTGACGATTAACAGTGACAAAACTGAAAATCTAAACGACAAAGAATATAGCCATAAAAATCATATATAAAGATAGCTTAGGGTCCCCTGAGCAATAATATGTTTTAATATATATGGTAGTCTAATTATTAGCCAAGATATTGAAATAATACTATATGTCTACGAACACTAAGACGGACAGACTGGTGGTCTCGCTCATTTATCCATAACGTTAGTGGGGACGCCAGTTTAAAAAGAGGCATTAGATTGATTCAAATCCGATTGGATGGTAGAAGAGTATAGGAAGGAGGGTATTGGTTAGGCAAAAAAAAGCTAAATATATTTTGAAGACTCACTCCTAGAAGTTTGGAGTTTTTTTTTTATTTAAATTTTGAATTGAAAAGCTAGACCCTCGCTGATTGGGCCGGTCTGATAATATTGGCAAAAGCTTTCAAAGGCTTGTCGCCAGTTGATACAGAAGTTTTTGAAAAGCAAGCTGCGTTGAGAACAGCAGTGCCTAGAGTGAAATAATAAACCTTGGCAGTCTGGACCGGGGCAAAGCTGAACCTACATATTAATGCTAATGCCAGTCAACGTATGTTTGTGATATTTCTTTGAATTGTGGTAAGAATGAATTTATTAATCTTATTATTACAACCAAATTTGGTGTATGAGATACTGCTTGTTTGGGAAGGCTTTACGACTAAGTACAGAGGTCCCCAGCAGACTTATGCAGGGCCTGTGGTGTTGCACACAAGCAGTAAACATTGACATGAGTTGTATAACTTAAAATGATTTCCACAGTTACCAGTGGGAAGGCTAACCCACATTATTCTATGGGAGAGAATCATTGTTGCAGTGTCAGAGGCGTTGTAGCCATTAGGGAAAAGAACAGGAGCACTGGTATGAGTTGTTATCTCAGAGGAAAATGGTTGACATGGGGTGGTCAGAGAGATCTGACCCTTTTCTTTTATTGAATTATGCCATGTATTAATTGTGGAATGTTATTGTAGATATGTTATACAGAATCATAACCTTGTTTCAGGGTTTTTTGTTCTGGTGCTACGGTAGTACCAGGACCCTGGTGAATTTACTAGAGAGAGAGAGAGAGATTGAAACTTTACTGGACCAAGCGGTCTACTATACTATCCTACACCAGGGACTGTGTCAGTCTGGTCATTCGAGTGAACGAAAGGAAATTGTCAGCATCATATCTACTATCAACCTACATTAGTTACCAGTGTTATTTAGTTTAGAGAAATATCTAAATATAATTTGATTATAATAGTCCTTTGTACTGACAGAAGATCAGCATGTGAAAAAATTATCTGTAAATAAAACCATAAATTGGTCATTACAAATGACCTTACTTGCTACCACATTTATACCTCAGTCAGAATTATTCTGGAATATTGTGATGACTACGTTAAATGTCTAGGGTTATGAAAATGATGAAGTGTAAGTCACAACAACAACATACAGATAAACAATTCAATTTATTCCACAACACTTTACAACACTGTGACACTCACACACATATAACACTCTATACACTATCTTAAATGAGTCAAGTGTTTAAGTTTAAAAATATTATGTAACAATTCTTTCAATAATGGGTATCCTGATTCAACTACACAGTGAACCTAGGAATCACTTATGTAATTAACGAGTTTATGTACGGAAGTGTTAAATATGAACTTTGTATTGACGTAAAATTTTGACTTTTAACGTTATTAATTCTATGTGTGTAATTTGTGCAAGTAATATGAGGTAATACATTTTTCAAGCTTGGTTGTTGTTTTTCACATGACTTCAATACAAATTTGATAATCGTGGAAATAGTATTGGGAAAAGTTCACAGTTCGCATTTGAACCAATTAATTGTCCCCGCTGTGTTGACACAAATGTCAATTTTTGAGGGGGCATTAATATTGAGCACTCTGTGCCACAAAGCCAACGTGATGGCGGCAGGAAAAGACTCCTCAGCTCGATTTCCCTGACGTCACTAACAACTCACTAGTTATCTGGACCAAGGAGTATGCTGTCAGCCTTGGATTCAGCAAAATTTTTTATTTGACGATTGCCGGTGCTGCAAAATTGAGTAACTAGGACCATAATGTCCCATGAAACATCATAAGGTTGTACCTTACTTCCACTAAGCTAATTTATATCTATTTTAAAACTATGATAGTCCCAATACATAACAAACACTGAGTTCAGAAAATACTAAATGCTAGCTTCATCTGAAACAATTTTGTTCACCAGTTTTTCATAACGTTTTGAGTGGGGACTACCGGCCTTAGAAGGGAGGCATTGAGGTATTAGTTTCGCTTCTAGGTCAATAAGAGTAGGTGTCAGTGTAGATGTTTGGCAATTCCAGGCAGTTTTACTTTTCTCCGACTAACATCCTGTTCAGTATTGGCAGCAAAATTTAGCCTTGCCTCATGTTTGCTACTGACCACACACATATACAGACATAAATTATCAATTTACATTCAATTTTCATTAAAAAACTACATTTGAATTCTGGTCAAGCCAAGCCTGAAATCCCCCCGCTGCTAACCCAAATAGAACAGTCCCAACTAAGATGGTTTGGCACTATTCTGCAGAATGGTTGAACATCGGCTTTTCACGACAAGCATGGCTGAGAACAAAGAGCCAGTTAAATTTAAACCTCCATATAGGACGTACCCACAGTCTCGCTGGCAGAGGACAACTGAGACCACTCTTTGAAGGTCCGAGCGTCATTTCTAGAATGGATTTCAATTTTGGGTAAGAAGACTTTATGAATAGAATATGGTTTAATCCTCATTTCCAAACCTTACATACTCACGGTAGAAGGGGAAAACTAAGTAAGGAAGTAAGAATATACAAGCTTACCACAATTCATGGAAATAATACACAGATACGTTGACTGGCGATGAATAATGGCACAAATTCCGATCTGCCTCTGTCCCAGACTATTATTTATAAAAATATGATCTGGATCTCAACGCACTGTTTCTTAGTAAGTTTATTTTAAAATGTGGCACTGAAGCTGACGCTCTTAATTTAAAAAGCCTATAAAGGCGAATCTAAAAAAATCGGGCCAATGTGGTTACACAGCTTTTCAAAAAAACTATGTACCCCTACTCACGTTTCCCTAACAACAAAAAATAGTATTTGTAGCCCGACTAATCGTGTTTAGCCTTACATTTACTTCTATCCAATCAAATAGGATTTTACATGGTGGCCCATGCCCTGTAATAGTGGCTTCAAAACATGCCACGTGCGATTATTTTTTCAAAAGTGTTCAGATGACACCCCACTATTTTCTTTTGGCAGAGGTTTAATTTGTTAATTCCTAGACTATTTGCGTAACACTTAACATATTCTTTGTCAGCAAGTCCTAAGGAACCCAAATATATAAGTTTAATGGGGCTAAGGGGCTGCGTTCAAAATATGCATTTTCTTCTACCTCCCGTTCACTTCAATACGATGTGCTGTCTGGGTACTGTCAGGCTTTCAGACATAAAACAGTATAATGTCATGTTTCCTAATAAGCGTTTTTCAGGTTTTTAAACCTAACTCTCGTATGGGTAGTGTTTTTATCACGGTCTATTTGAAAAAAAGTTAGTGCTTCTGGCCTTTCGCGCGGGAAGGGTATTAATTTTGTATCGCGAGCCGCGTGTTAGTGTCGCATGCGTTCCTGCTTTCAGCCCTCCCTCTCTCTCTATCCTAAGTTCATCTGTCTTTCCGTTTATGTTAACGTAGTGTAATTAATGTTAGTATTAATTTAGGTCATTAATCAGCTTGCGTATCTCAAGGTTTTCTTAGAAATGCAGTACACGTTTTATTGTGTTGTGGAAACGCGTGTATGCTGCTATAGGCTTTACTATCAACGTGGAAACGTTAAAATTTGCAGACGAAGTAGAAAACAAGGGGGATTTTGAGTACAGTCATTGTGACAGCACTGTTCTTTACCATTCTTCTTTCCTTTTATTGAATTTATTTGTTAGGCTTTACATTTACCTTTTAATTTATATATGTGGATTTAGAATGTTTCACGACAACAAGATACTAATATAAAGAAGGGGAATGATGAAAACATCCCACCCCATCATTAGTTACCAGTGTCACCCAGTGTAGAGAAATACCTAAATATAATTTGATTATAATAGTCCTTTGTATGGACAGAAGATCCATTGTGTTATAAATATTTATGTAAATAAAACCATAAATTTCATTTTGCTGTNGGCCCTGACTCAGAAAATTCTGAATCAGGGCAAATAAATTGTAATCTAGCATATTACATAATTTTCAGCCACAGACTTCTATAAGTTGTATAACAGAGTGTCAGTTTGTTTGTGGTTGTGGTATTGATCCTGTCTTATATATATGTGTTAAAATTTAAATGTATTTGTAGTAATACTTACACTACATTACACACTTGCATAACCCTAGATATTATACGTAGCTATCATACATACTAGTCAAGAATAGGTCTGATTGAGGTCATAAGGTGGTAGCAGAAAGGTACTCTAATAACTCAACCCAAAATTTGTTATAATCAGGGACCTTCACAGCTGACCTCATTCAGTACACTAGAAACATTGAAAGATAACATCTATTAACATCAAATCCACCACAGTCGGCCGAAAGGCGCAAATATCGCAGCTTTGCTGTAAACGGACACAAAGTAACCGACGTCCTTTTCATGACGAACGAGGAAGAACGTCCCATATGTCTTTGCTTTGTCCTTTGCTCACAGCCTTTCTACTTTCCTCATCTTTGTTGCCTTTTTTTTGTGACTGTTGCTGACGAAGGGTCACTCCGAAGCGCCCCGTGTTTCTTGTCGTATTTTCCATTTGTAATATCAACTATCATTTTCTTTAACCATCTTTTACAACAACCCTGTGCGTGATGGTAGCAATGAAACCGTTAATAAACGTGTTGGCTGTCACGATAAAATTTCATTTGATGACGATGGCGCAAAGGTGATGAAAATATGGATGACAACGATAACTCTCACAATGAAAGCGATGACAAGGTTGACATCAGCTAGACCGGCGAAGAAGGCGGTGATAATGGCGATGGCTGCGACAATGATTTGAGGGACGCCGATGTATTTTGTGGTAAAAGTGCCAATGACAAAATAGTGATGATTATGTAAACGATGTTTATGAAAACTTATCACTTACTGAATCGTTCATCTTCTACCCTGGGCTAAAGAGATTTGCCATAGAGATCGTCATACTGTCCTAAAGGATGTCTTCCTCCTGGTCTGGTTTTAATCTAGTCCTTGGTCCTTCAGAGATAGTCTAATGTTGTCCACCCAGGGAACTCCGGGTCGTCCTGGAGGTCTGGATCCTAGGCTCTTAATTTCCTATACTTGTCGTGGTAGCCGATCTTCTCCCATTCTACAGACATGGCTAAACCATCTTAGTTGGGACTGTTCTACTTGGGTCTCCATGGGCTGGGTTTTGATGCCTTGCTGTATCATCTGGTTGCAGACCATTTTCCTTCTTGTTACTTTATACCAAAAATAAAAAATGATTGAAAATTACGACATCAATAAAATCGATGACGGCCAAGACGAAGACGATAGTGACATGAAAATTGAGGCAACCCTGATCGATCCACTGTATTCTAATCGGGGCCCCTCACTATTTGGGTTCAAGCAACGATCGAACGTGGATTTCCCTCGCTGGCTAATTAAGCATGCACAATTAAACACGTGGAAGCCAGGTCTCTCTATTGCCAACTGTCCGATTCTTAGTTTAGCCACGTCTCCTGTCTTTGTTTCAAGCACTAATAATCCAACTATTCATAATTAACTGTCTTCTCTTTAAAAAAAGGACGTTTACCTGCTGTCAGATTACGCCATCACGTCAGCGCTTGATCCCTGAAACACGGGGAGGGCGAGGCCACAGGTTTTGTAGTTTCTAAAGAGAGAACGGTTCGTTAATTGCAGTATCAAGGGGCGTTAACCACTCACCTTGAATGGTCTAGCGCGCATTTTTGGAGTCTTATTTATCTGGATTTCCTATAGAAATACGTGGAGATTTATTTCAGTTTTCTTGTGTTGCGGCTGGTCATACCTTGCGTCCTAGCGTTTCTTATGGTCTTACTGACTTTGGTTCTTACACCATCCAGCGATTATTGTGGTTAAATCTTCGTGTTGTGACCCCTATGTGGTCCACCTCTCCATCCATGAGAGTAGTAAAACCAAGAACTTTAACAATAAGCCATTTTAAAGTATAACTGGAGAAAAACAATTGCCAGAAGCCATTCCATACATATTACTGATCTGCTGTGGCAGAACTTATATCACTATTTTTTACATATGACAGTAAACGTTTTCCTACTGGATTACCCCCCTAAAGAAAACTCACTGGTCATACTCTGCCATCACTTCATTGAACAGCCGAGGAGTATCATTTTCCTAAAGTTCTTTTTTCATCACGCCATAGAGTGTCTTAGCTACCAGCGGCGAGACCCCACCAGACCAATATATCTTTATATATATATTTTTTCAATTCTGAGGACAGTGCCACCCCATAGAACCCTTACCCCAAACATTAACTGCAGTGAAAAGAGGAATGCCTCGATTTCAGCGACTACGGAAAAATAGCCGACAGCAAACCCCGTCAGTCTGGGGCTGAAATAGACAAAGCAAAAGACTCTGATTGTTTTTAGTACTTACTAGAGTTTTTTTTATTCCATGGAATGCCTGCTTCAACGAATAGTAAGTGCAGATGAAAGTGGCCACTGTAAGCGTGCGTTGAATGAACGAAATTAGATAACCTTAATTTTCTTGCTAACATCAGTATACTTAATTTCTTTTTCTGTGTGTTTTTCTTTCCCTCCCTAATCTGCTTAGTCACAAGATAGATTAAAAATATTAAGAACCTGTTCCTATACCCATTACTGATTATTGCATATCCCATCGTTAAAACTGATCTCTCTTTGGGTTAATTACCTCTGATAGTAATTTTCTTTGGGTTGTTTTCCTTTACAAGAGGGGAGGGCCTATTGAGATACTATTTTTTTTTTACCTTGTCTGTAACTATGCTTTATAAATGTAATATGATTGATGTTGTGCTTTTTGTTTAGTGATAATAAACATAATAAACCTTTACTTACCGTGTTAGTCAACCCCATTGCCCCATTATATGTTATACGTAGGTTGTATTCACGTCTGTGCATTTGTGTCACCAAATTGGTGTGTGTACATGAGTGTAGGGTAACTTGTAAAAAAAATTGTTTAGCAAGGAGAGTAAGTGCGTCTGCAGTTAAATTAATGTCGTAAGATAGGCTGGACTAGAGCAACTACTCGATTCAGAGACTGTCCTTCCTCTTACCTTATCACCCTCGTGAAACAGCAATCTATTTCTTACCCTTATTCTCACAGAGTTATCACTATCACCTCTGCTTGGACGGGACCATAAATTTCTCATACCTATCTCATCAAAAATTACGACAACGATGAATGACAGTAATCAAACTGACACTAACGACCGCGACAATGAAGGAAGCGATACAGACATATGAACAATATTAATGAAGACACCAATGAACACAAAGATACAAATTCTGAACGCAGTTATAAAATAAAACGAACATGAAACATTATATCGTGTCTGATAATAATACATGTATTTATCATATTCACTAAATTACATTCGCACACAAACATATCAACAAACTCACATTTAAAAAAAAAATCAAAACAATAAAGTTCAAATATTACTTTGCAAAGATGGTCGTAACAGTATATGTCATCGAGTACAAAAATAAATTTGGCTCATTAATAATAGTCAAACATTTTCTGTTTCAATGAAGAAAAAAAAAATCCCTGAGTCAAGTATATACGAAGACACCAAAAATACAAAAGTGAAAAAAAAATATGTCAACAACAGCGATATTGTTTATGTTAAAACTGCGATGATATATATAAAGTGTGATTACTCTGGAATTCAATTGCGAAAATTGTGAGCTGTTTGCAATTGAAAAAAAAAAAAAAAATCACGAAACAACACAAAGACATGCTAAATAACTTACATAACATAGAAAACGTATTTGTTTACAAACATACACAACAGTGTACAAAAGCGTATTCTTTACTTTAAAATATTATGTGGCAATAGAGAAATGCTCAGTCCAAATGATAGGTTGGACAAACATTGTGAATATTCTCTATAAATATTACACATGAACGAATTTGGCAACAAGCGTTCAGTAAGACGTGTGCATTATAAAACAACCAAAAAGTTGCAGACATTCACAAATAGGTGCTTGGGTTGAATAGACGGACTGAAATGGTACCACAAAATTATCTATGTTGAACTGATGACAAGAAGCAGGGAGGCACCAGTGGAATAAGAGATGAAAGGTAGACGCTGCCCATAGATATGGCAACATTGAGGAAACCTGCTGCAAGCCTTACACGGCAGACTTCTTCTGGGGTCCCCAGGATTTTAAATGTGGTTTTAATTAAACATGGTCTGTGACTAAAACATGTAAGAGAAAAATCACATCGTACGAGATGAACTGTTAACGAAAACCCACTAATGTTACCATGGGAGACAGAACGAGAAATGATAACACCAGAAAAATTTAACGAATCCGCATCCTGCATGTAATATGTAGAGAGACAGAAAATGAAGTGGTTTGGTCATCTCATGAGAATGGACCCCAATCAGTTACCACTATGCGCCTAGAAGTTCTGGTTTTAGGGCACGGGGAAATCCAAGAGGCAGATGGAAAGACATACACGACTCAAGGTAGCCAATGCGACACACTTGGCACTAGAACGAAAAAAAAAAATCAGCTGTTCACCTCCCTTCATGGGAAATATGGATGCAGTGTCCATAGTATTTATCTTTAACCTGTCTATATCTCTTGTCATTGTTGCCTGTAAATGTGGCTGACGAAGGGTAAAACCAGAAACGTCCCGTGTTTCCTGTGTACCGTTAATCTGAAGAAAAAAAAACTGATTGAATACCGTTTTATATATATATATATATATATATATATATATATATATATATATATATATATATATATATATATATATATATATATATATATATATAGATATATATATATATATATATATATATATATATATATATATATGAGTAACACCAGCATACAACCACAGAGAGATTAACAAACTAGTGGTGTTAACTGCTGCTATCAAAGGTGGACATTTTTCTACTGCAACTCAATTTGTGTACTTTTTCCATAAAACGAATTATCCGCGCAAACAAATCTCGCCACACGCATTATACAAAAGAGAAGCCGATACAGACTACAGCATATTATTAATTAGACGCTGCGTTAAAAGTAATCATATTAATTACAACAAAACAATACAACAAATCGTGCGAAATATATATGCGTGAATAATTAATTTGTGAAAAATTATTTTAAAAAAAACCAGAATAGCACAGTAAAGACTACATAGATATGGTGTTGTTATTAAATTCTCATGTTTTTAATATATATCAGCATTTTTATATGTATCACAAAGAGTTAAAAAAAAAAAATCCCTGATTTCTGTATGATCTCACAACGTGACAATGTAAAATACTAGTGAAGAATACATTACATGGAAAAATGTAATCGTTATGTAATTATTATTCTCGTCCATAACAAGGCAGCACCATGTATCTAGCAACTACTCCCACAGCTGCAATAAAAGTCACATCATTAGTTATCTTTGCGCTCCTGCTGGAGCATGGAACTTCCACTGAAGCTGTTCCCCTTGCAGAAAAGCCTACGCCAAACATTTACTCGTACATGCTGTTACAGCGTTAGTCAACATACTGTATATTCATTTCACTTTATTTTAATTAAAATCGCAGCATGCACTTTAATTCTCCATTCAACGATACTTTATAAAGTAGTGTCATTAAAGTGTCATAGACACTTTATAAAACAGTGTCATAGACACTTTATAAAAGTATCATTGGTAATTTATAAAGTGGCGTAGAGGATATGAAAAACTCATTCTTTAGATAGATACATCAGTTGTCTTGGGCAGTGGCTATCAACGTGAGCCATATGCCCCCCACCCCCGCCCGAGGGTCATGCCATTTTTCTACGGGGACCGAGTATGATGGTAAAGTAACCTTTTTCCAGCTAACACAGGGGGACCAGAGAGGCAAATGAGGCTCAGAAGGGAATGGGGGGGGGGGGGGGGGGCCGCGCATGAGTTTAAAAAAAAAAAGAGGCACACCCATAAAAAAATTCTTGCTGAAATCGCTTGTGTCGGGCCGAAAGGCGTAGATATCGCAGCCCAGATGTAGACTATGACACAACGCACATACCACTCAAAACTAACGGCCATCATTGTAAGAGACCCGACTGAGAGCCAGCGGTCAGGAATAAGTATGCGTTGTCTAATACTATGACATTGCAGAAAAGCAGCATGGAAAATCTATTACGATGTTTCAGAATAGCACCACTGAAAGGTACATGATGTCTGACAAGGCTGGCGCAAGGAACGATATATCGTAAGAGGGTTTGTACACACAAAAATTACATCACCGTTGAGGTCAGCATCAAAACATTTTATGACGTGTAAGATAGTAAACAAAGGAACGTAAAGGTTAACACATCAAAATTACACCACTCTGAGGTACGCACAGAAAAATGTTATGACGTGTAAGAGAGTTAACACAGACAAGGGAAGGTTAGCACATTAAAATTACACCACCTGTGAGGTCGGCACAGATACATTTTATGACGTGTAAGAAAGTTAACACAGAAATATTCTAAGACATTCGATAACATATTTGAGGACATCAGTATATGGTATTCAATTTAGCAGATCAATAATATGTATAATAACATTAATATGTAATAAAATACAATCTCAGTACCCGTACCAATAAAGCCTGAGGACAAATTTGAAAGCAAAATAGATTTGAAGAAAAAAAATAGTACATAATATATATACGGAGTATAGAATCATAAATAGACGTTAAAATAGTGTGTACGTATCTGTAGGTGATCTAAGCCACTCTGTTTAATACAAAGCAGAGAAAGCTTTTGGCAGTTTCTGCGTAAATGAAAATACACATGGTATTTACTGTAATATAAACACTCACAATGGTACATACAGAAATATTTGTTGTTAGATTTCAGTGTAAAAGTGATAAATTTGAAACTTACATAAGGGAGACCATAATAAGATTTCACAGAAAAAAAATAGTGATAAATGTGATACCTGTGTAAAGAAACAATTAGAATCAGAGTTCATGTAGAAAGTAGTGATAAACCTGAGAAATTAAAGATAAGCTGATGATAAGAAATTAACGACAAAATAGAGATAAATACAAAACTTACATAAAGGAGAGTTCAGAATGAGAATGCACTGAGAAAATAGTGATAAATATGATACTTTTACGCAGAAAACTTTAGACTCAGAATTTCTTTAGAAAGCAGTGATATACCTCGTAAATTAAAGAAACAATGATAAACATAGCGGCAAAAACAACACGTAATTCGGAGTCAGCATTCACTGAGAAAACCATTAGAAATTTGACACTTTTATAGAGAATAATTACTAATCAGAAAGCCTGCAATACTTACATGTTTACACGTGTAATAATACATCTCTGACAATAACAGTGGTGTTTCAAAATACTTAAAATGTGGCTATTTTTATTATCCTGCAATTCGTATCAACAAAATGTTTTCAAAGAAAGCAGTGGTCAATTTGAGGCTATTTGAATCTCCGTAGAGTATATAGTGTTTCTAAAACTGAGAGGGTGGAAGGTTTAGATTTTCTTGGATTATATTCATATAAGAGACTTTGTAACGCCTCTTCTATTGGTTATACAGCTTTGTCAATTTCTGCGTTTTTGTTTGTGCTGAGTAAGACGCTTCACTGAAACGTCTATTCGTCGTTGTGTGTATCTGTAAAGCTGACAAGAATATAATTATGACTTAACCGCCTCGACAGCAAACCTAGGTTAGAAAACGATCTGCTAGGCGCCATGATAACTCTTAACATTCCTGCTACAGGTTTAGTCCGTGTTATAAACTACAGAATACAAAACTTGTTGTTTGAAGGGTTAAGTTGTAGAGCTGGGGACTCGATATTACTATGAGTTTGAGTGGTATTAGAAGGGTGAAGTTCACGTACTTAGCAGTACCGATTATTACTGTTGGAAGCCTCATATTGAATGCACGCACAGAGCGGTCGCATTGTGTGCGAGGGAACCGTTCATGAAGAAACACATAATTAAAATATCGCATAATTTAATACTAGGGGGAAATGTCCAGAGGCCGCGTAATTTTACAACTGTTGTAGCGTATTTGTGCTTTTGAACACAAGTTTATTAATTAATGTAGTCTTTACTTTTGTATTACGTTATTAAACTTATTACATTACATGTCCATGCGCTGGCAGAGTTATAGTACATTAATCTTAAAACTGGGCAGGTTGAAAAGAAGGACAGAGGGTCGTACGTTCAATGCAGTCTTAAAAAATGAATTACGGGACTCAGTAATAAGGGGTAAGGTTTTGCAATCTAAAACAACCCTAACGACGTGGGTGACATATATGGATGACATGACATATAGCGCTCGTTACACTTTTGTTCATTTCCACCACTGGGCAAGTAGTAATGCGCAGAGTTCGGATTCACAGATCATAACTGGATTACTGAAATCTGTGAATACTGCCTGATTAATCAAAAAAAAATTTTTTTAAAGGTGTTTGCTAATTTTCTTTCTAGCACGCCCATTTCAACCATCTACCGTATACATGGAGCTGTTGGTTATATCAGGACGCATTTCATTTATTGTAATATGCTTTTGTGTGTATTTATTTTATACTGTATTATCTCTAGTAGGTGATCCAGAAAGTGTCTAACTGTGTTGGGTTCTTGACACTCTTCGCACGTGGGTTCCTCTATCATGAAATATCCAGTTCCAATCTTGAGCCTCATAAATTTTTTAATAAGCAATGAAGCAGTTTTGAATCGTTACAGTTATGCAAGCAACGAATAAGCACTAAGTATCGATTAACAGTTACTATTTTGTGTGTGCGTGTGTCAATTTGAGAATTCAACAGCAGTGTCTCAAAAAAATCGCGTTCGTTATTCCTGTTTTTACCTTCTTTAGAAACCATATGTTTACCTGCCAGAATAACTAAAACGCTTGTTGTTTTTTTTTTAAAAGATCGAAGTAAACGAACTAAATATAACCTGGTTAAATTTAAGCACGCTCACTGCATCTTTTAGTATCGCGGTTAAAACTAATGTTCAATCTGTTTATTCATTGTTGAAGGAAGCAAACATTTTTTTTTTTGCCTTCACATTTAAATTACTACTATTATGCAACCCCCACGGCGTGTTTAATGTGCTGAGTATGCCTGCATCACAAAACCAATCCCATAGAAAGCGTTCAGAGGCAATAACGTTTGCCAACCCATCATCTCCGATGGAAAGTTGAACATACTTAAGTGGGACACGAATTCTAAAACTGGGGTTGTAGCACACACCCGCGGTTTATACGTCTGGAGCTGGGTATGCTTTCGCAACTTGTACGCCTTTCTACGCACATTCAGGCTTTTCGAGAGTTCAGATGAGGGCCTGGGCCGTTCACATTTCCGCCCCCCCCCCCCCCCCCTATTGTTTCGGAAGATAGCTAAAGAGTGGAGGATCATGCAGGTCTGCCCTGTTGGAGGGCCTGCTCACACTATTACTGTGCCTGTGGAATGGTGAAAGGCAGATTTGCAACCAGGTACTCTTTAAGTCCCAATCGACTTTATATATCCTCAGGGGTTAGACGCGCTTGGCCCAATCAACTTTATAAAGCGTTTAGTATATGTGCCTCTGTTTGAGACTATTTCTACTTATAACTACACACAAACCACCCAAAACGTCATTTCCGACTGCAAGTACATTCTTTTAAATACCGCATGTGTTTAAGAGTGAACGGGTTTTTGTTTTGAGATATTTATTTAAAAATGCACCGGGGTGGCCATTTTTGCTTGGGCCAAACCAACTTTTTTGCTTGGGACTTTAAGTTTCCCGGAGTCCTATGTGGAACACAGAAATAAGAAGACTGCTTGCTAAAAACAAAACAAAAAAATAAAACAAGTGTGCGTTCGGTTCTAATGGTTCCGAAAATGATTTTCTTTTTAAATTAAAAAAGCGGACAAATTAGTCCGAGTGCGGTTACAAACGGTTATTTACCACGGCTCAGACTGCGTATAGCCCCACACAATTGTCTAAGCATACAACTTATTTAATTATGGGCATGTGGACATCTTCACTGATGACGTGGGTGCACATAATAATTTAATTGTGCAATAATAACGGTCTTCGGTTACTAGGTTACTCAGCTTGCCTAAAGAAGGTACGTTTTTGTTTTGCTTAATAGTCTGACAGGACTTAGTAATTGAATAATGAATCACCAGACAAACGATCTAACGTTTGAGCAAGAGTTCCTTAATCATAAGCCCGCTCGACGTTTGGGAAATAGTTGATAACTTGCATGCACGGATATCATCAGGCTAACTTTTACCAATGGGTCTATATCTTCTTCCGGAAACAGCGGAATTGGGTATATAGCTCTACAAAACACGAGAACCTGTGAGACTCCGGCTAATTCTGGGTCACGGATCGAAATGGAACCGGTCGTAAACTTGAAATCTCGGGGCAGGCAAATATTTGCCATAATGCGCACAGGAATCCAATTCTAAATTTATATCACGTAGGCCGCGCGGTTACCAGAGTGAATGCGCTATTTCGTAGTCCGATGACGCACGGAGGTGCGCCTAGCGCGCCGGGTAACAAGTAGATACCAGACGGAGCTAAAGCCTTGTTTATGTTGAACTTGAAATAGGTCTTTTGTCCGATTTTGTTGTGCAAGTGAACTTGGGAGAGGCGAGTGACCTCTTAACCTTCGTCTCCCACGTAGAAACTCGCAATGATGTGTCGCAAAACAACGATGTTTTGACTTTTTTTTAAAAATACTACGAGAATACGTATTTACATACGCGTATGAAGTATTTCTTGCTGCATTCATTTTATTATTAAAGTTGAGTTTATTTTTGTTTCACTGCTAAGGTCTTTTAATTCTTTCTGAGATGAAATAAAATCAAGAGTAGTTGCTGCATGGATTGAATGCTACAACTAATCTCGTATATTATGTCTCTCGTGCTAGATAGTACAGTCCACTGTATGGAGATGACTTTCTCCTTGCATGAAATAATCATGAAAATACGCAATAACGTAACAAATTCATGCATGCCTGTACACACGAAATCGCCAATTAAATTATTTCATAAATGGAGATGGTTTCTTCCTTGCATGAAATAATGAAAACACGTAATTACTTCTATTCCGCTACATTTTTACACACAAGAGTTTCAGTTACTCTTCCAGTCCACACATATACACACAACAAGAGGGCGTGGAATAAAAAGTTTACAATAAAAGCATTAACAAATTACATGACGGCATCAATGGATGAGGCAAAATGTACAATTAAAGAACATTTAGGCCATTAATTTTTGTTGTTAAATAAAAGTAGATGGTTACTGGCCACATATAGATAAAAATACTGCAATTAATGCAATATATTGTATTGTAAAAAAAAAACAAAAAAAAAAAAAACAGGCATCGTGTATTCTCATCATAAAGCATTTACTGTAGGGATTTACAGATCACCATCTGTTCCCATTTCGACACTACATTCTCTCTCTCTCTCCCCCCCCCCCCCCCTCTTTTTTTTCATTCGTACTCTAATATTATCTCCCATTTTACAACCACAGAAAACGCTTTGCATTTATTGTGCGCGCCCTTCATAATCGTCTATCATTTCACGATTTTAATTTTGAATTATAACGAAAACTATTTGCAAAAAATAACTGATTTTGGTCGTTTCTGGACAATACCTGGTTGCAGGGAATACAAACAAACAAGTAATAAGTATTAAAAGGTTTCTTTCTTCATACTGTGGGATGGCAAAGACATCCAACTTTAGGGTCTACAGTTAGGATAACTTGGTTTTTTTATTTTATTTATGTTAAAACGCAGTTGACGATTGTCAGTACGAAAAACAAAGGCTTCAACGTAACTGTGTACATCCTCATCCTGGTTCACAGTAGGTGTCCTGTTCCAGATAAGTGTGGAAATTTTTGTATCAACAAGTAGTCAAATACACCCTACCCTCTCAGCTACCTCCACATTCTCCGGAGAAGACCAGCCTGAATATCCATCCACACCTCTATTCAGCTAACGAGGACTTTTCGGGCAAGGTGTATGTTTTGTTTACTGGTACGAATGCAAACTATCAAGCCTGTCAAAAAAAGGCGCTAAGGAGGGTAGTGCACGGGACTAGCAATCAAACGTGTAGATTATAATGCTACACAAATCACTACTGCAAAAGCAAATGAAGTGGCTTGATGCAGGATGGCTACAAAGGGTCACCTACTGTGGACACCTCAAGAAGCTACCCAAAAAAGGAAGGAAAAAAAAAGTATATTTATGTAGTAACCCCGAGTGAGTTCAGATCTCACTTCGTATCTGATTTTGGAAATGTAAAAATTATAACAGCCGATCTAAAAAAATTGAGAATGTCATTGACCAGGGCACAGGAATCTCGCAGGTCATATTTCTATGGCTTCAAAATTTTTAGTTTGGAGCGCAAGTTATGTTTTTATTTATTATTATTTTTTTTTTTCATAAAACCTCAGTCTGAATACTACTTGGCGCTAGACTTTTTTTTTTTTTTTAAACTGCTTTTATTCTTCTTTGTTTGCTTACTCTCATATAGCCACATCGGTCTTTTAAAATGGATTGTCTATTTCATGATATGCTCATCGTCCAGCCGTCTCTACTTCAGGTGAGAAGGCGACGGCCTCCCTATCGGTCCGCTTCACCCCTCTGGAATCGACATTCTTTAAGCATATGTCCTCATTATCATCATAACTCATCGGCTACCTACGGGGCATAGACCTTCAACAAATGTACACTAGGTCCTCCCGTCTTGTGCCATCTGCTCAGGACCTTTCCAAGCCTTCTTTATGCGTGTCATTTCCGCCTCCATCACCCTTCACCACGTGTTTTTCTTGTTCCCCTGTATATTTCTTACCCTGGGAAAGTGTACATACTCCCTCCGTATTCCTTTTAAGTTGTTTTATAATCGTGTCTCGCCAACGATGACATAAGATGTTTACATCATTTCTCCACACCTAAAGGTCTTTTATATTTGCACATGCGCCCTAATATAACCGACTAGGCCAAAACGAGGCAAAATTTTATTTTAAAAAATAAATAAATAAAAATGTTTATTTCCATGAGATTAAGAGAGGTACAGGGCGACCAACGAACGCGTGGAGAAGAGAGCTGAATACCAACGTGAAGCGGATGAAGAAGACAAAAGACCTTGACCTTGATGCTATGGGACATAAAGACCTTGACCTTGATGCTATGGGACATAAAGACCTGTCATAAATGTGTTGGAGGCTTATAAGGGAGCTAAAAGATGATAATAATTTCAATGAGATAATATGTGCGGGACGGGATTAATATTATTAATAAAAAACTACATATAAAATCTGAGATCTTTTTCATGTATAAATTAATAAACATAATAAACGCGTAACAAGTGTTATAATTACACGTATAAATAATTATACAACAATTTTTTTTACAACAATATTGGTACCTGAATTAGTAACATGATGTAGACATTGCTTGTGCGAAGGGTTGTGGAGTTAATCAAAAAACTTTTCCGAACCCCGACTCCTGAAATTTTAGAAGTCCAATTCCAACAACAATTTTTTTTTACTAGTCATGTGGCATTAAATCTGGAGTGGTGGTACGGACATTTTTTCCGACTCTACTGAAAAACGGCCGAGATTCCGGTGTTATGTGTTGCGGGTCGCACTAATGACCCGTTATCGAAGCATCATTTTTTGGTGATGCCTAGATGGCAGGGAGGATAATGTGATTCGCTTGCATAGCTAGGCGGAGTTGTCGCACGGAAGGTCCTGGGTTCGAGTCCTGGGTAAGCCACTCACGTCTGTTGTTTTTCTGTTGTCTAGTTTTCTACTTCTTTATTTCTTACGAGAGCCTGAAAACATACCTTTATGTTAGTCTAATATTGATACGGACTCCACAGCCCTGGCATGTATGAATACTTACTTACTTAGTCGCTCCTCTTCTACCGTGAGGTGTAGAGGTACGTATGAATAACAATACACAATGGAAAACATACCGTAACAAACTAATTACAAATAAGGGAGGGAAACCTGAGGCCTGTAAACAGTAAATTAATATGAAACAAATATAAAGGTATGTTATCAGGCACTCGCAGGAAATAAAGAAGTAGAACACCAGACAACAGAAAAACAACAGACATGAGTGGCTTACCCAGGATTTGAACACTGGACCTTCCGTGCGACAACCCCGCCTAGCCATGCAAGCGAATCGCACTATCCGCTCTGCCATCTACGCATCATCATAAAATGATGTTTCAATGGCAGGTCAATAGTGCGAACCACAATACACGACACCAGAAGTCCTCCATGGGCAGTTCAGCCTATTAATGTCGCAATCACTTCTGTTGTATTTCTATCAAGCAGTATAGGCCGAGTCCAACAAGACCCTTAGGACCTTAATACTGTGTCCAGTAAATGATAGTAGACTAGAACAGTGAGAACAGGATAGTGGGTAGGTTTGGTATTGTACGAAACTATTGACCTGCCATTGAAACATCATTTTATGATGATGCGTAGATGGCAGAGCGGATAGTGCGATTCGCTTGCATGGCTAGGCGGGGTTGTCGCACGGAAGGTCCAGTGTTCAAATCCTGGGTAAGCCACTCATGTCTGTTGTTTTTCTGTTGTCTGGTGTTCTACTTCTTTATTTCCTGCGAGTGCCTGATAACATACCTTTATATTTGTTTCATATTAATTTACTGTTTACAGGCCTCAGGTTTCCCTCCCTTATTTGTAATAAATGTTTGTACAATACCAAACCTACCCACTATCCTGTTCTCACTGTTCTAGTCTACTATCATTTACTGGACACAGTATTAAGGTCCTAAGGGTCTTGTTGGACTCGGCCTATACTGCTTGATAGAAATACAACAGAAGTGATTGCGACATTAATAGGCTGAACTGCCCATGGAGGACTTCTGGTGTCGTGTATTGTGGTTCGCACTATTGACCTGCCATTGAAACATCATTTTATGATGATGCGTAGATGGCAGAGCGGATAGTGCGATTCGCTTGCATGGCTAGGCGGGGTTGTCGCACGGAAGGTCCAGTGTTCAAATCCTGGGTAAGCCACTCATGTCTGTTGTTTTTCTGTTGTCTGGTGTTCTACTTCTTTATTTCCTGCGAGTGCCTGATAACATACCTTTATATTTGTTTCATATTAATTTACGTAACAAACTAAACGGACTCGTGTAGCTAGATTTCTTTAAAGTTCTAAAAACATGACTTGACCTATGACTACTTTCAACATATAGTTTGACTAGTTCACAGTTCTTAACGTGTTTTTGTTTGTTAGTTCGAACATACAGACTGCCTCCTCAATGTTGCCAACATACGGTTTTATTTATAGCCAGTAAACCAAATGTTTTGACAAGTTCACAGTTTTAATGTATAGTTTCGTGTGATCGTGTGAACATACAGACGGATTTCTAAATGTTTCTAGCGTGGCTTGATTTAATATTCGATAAACATATTAAGACTCCATGGGAAAAACCTGACACGTCACATTTATATAAAAACTGACTTAGTGCCATTAGCACAAGTCAAAGAAGGTGTAGAAATGAAAATTATATTTGAAAACGCATTCCTCTCCAAGAAAATGAAGCATAAATACAACACATCCTTTTTGTGTCATGGCGTTTGAAAGTTTAAAATTAAATTTTCTCGGATTGTATTTATGTGTGTGACTTGTCAGGTTTTTCCAATGAAGTCTTCAATTACGAGTATTTGGTTTGACTAGTTCAGTTTTTAACGTAAGTTTTTGAGTTTTAGAGACGACGTCCTGACTGTTTCAAGTGTGGATTGATTTAATATTAGATGAAACATATGGCGTGACTTGTTCAGTTTTTAATGGATAGTTTTGTTTGTTAATTTGAATACACGGACGGCTTTCTTAATGTTTCTTCCATGAACTATTTAGTTCGACTAGTTCACAAGTTTTAAATGTGTGGTATTGCTTGATAGTGTGAACATACAGATGGCTACCTAATTGTTTCTAACGTGCCTTGATTTTTTTAGCAGATACACATTTGGTTTGACTAGTTCACGGTTTGTAACAGCTAGTTCGAACATACAGACGGCTTCCTAAATATTTTAAAAGTATGTTTTTAATTTGTCAGTAGCATCTAACAGCTCTAACAGCATGTCAAAATAAATCCTTTCATTTAGGCCTAACCGTAGCGGGTCCTCTTGTCAGTCAGGATACAGACACGGTTCACAGAATGTAGTTTTTCAGTCTACGACACACAAAGAAAACTCGACTGACTTAATAATGTCAGTCACAAAGAAAGAAGGAAAGGGAACTGCTTTTCACTGTGAGAAAGTAAAAAAAAAAAAAAAAAAAAAAGGATATCTCTCATACGAACAGAAAAGTTATTTCCAATAATCCCCAATATTAACATAAAGGATATTTCCCATAATAATACAACGGATATTTCCAGGGTTGTGTAGTCGGCCAAAACATTTTCCGATTCCGACTACATTTTTTTTACCAGTCATGTGGCATAAAATTCGGAGTCCGGACATTTTTTTAACCGCATCCGCTAAGAAATGACCGACTCCACAGCTCTGGATATTTCCCATACTAAATCACAAAACGAAGTATCATATTAAGCATTTCCTTACTGTTACACCACTGGCTTCCTAGCGCAGTGGTCTATGGTTCGATCCCCAGATGAGGTGGGATTTTTTTAAGGCCACAAACGGCTCCTGGGTCGACCCAGCCCCAAATGGGTACCAGAGCAACTCTGGGAAGGTTAAGGCGGCCGGCGTGATGCTGACCACATCACCCCTAGTGTGCCGACGGTCAAGATAATATGGGCCTAACACCATATTCCCAATATGCCTCAATGGGCGTGTATCGGGTTCCTTTACCTTTTACTGTTACACACATTCGAGATTTGCATCTGTTTTCCTGTGTTTAAAAAAAAAAAACTGAAATACTTCACTTAGTACTAATTTATTCATTACCCTTTCTGCTCCCCGAGGAACACTGGCCTACAACAAATACATTGCGAGCCTTCCTATTCTATTCATGGTCATTGAATGTTATCTTTATTCCCATATGTCTGTAACTTCCTTCTACATGCGTTCCCCGGTCTCTCATCCCACAGCGATTCCAAAACAAGGACCGCCCTGCAACGCCATCGACTGATTCCCTCTCCCAAATGTGTCCAATCCAACTACTGCATCTTTTCCCCCATATCCCGCTGCCCCAAAGTATCGCTCGGGCTCCCTGAATCAGCTCCACACCAGCGACCCCGGACACACCACCTCTAACCTTCTACTGTCCCACAAGCAGACCCTCTATGAAAGTCTGCCTCTGTCTGATTCATCCCCGTTGTTCTCCGTGCTCCACAGCCACACAACAGAACAGTCCCGACAACTGAGCCGAAGATTGCTATCTTCGTGCTGGGCCTGCTCTATCCGATCTGCAAACACTTCCAGATACAATGAAAGCTTCCCCTGCCACCTGAAATACAAATTCTTACTAATACTTTTATCCTACTCCTTACTAATACTTTTATCCTACTCCTTACTAATAATTTTATCCTACTCCTTACTAATACTTCTCATTTACCATCAAGAAAATTCTGGCTTTCCGTCTTTGCCTGTGTGTTTGATGCTTCTGTCCGATTAGATACGCTAGCGGTTGCTTTTCTCACTGTTTATTCATCCATTTAGACTCCTTTTAAATCTGATTAGGCGTTTATTTGTTAAAACCCTCATTGGACTTGCTTAGTTTTGGCCAGTAATACTTGATCATTGTGGTATTACAGACCATCAGTGCTGAACCAGTCTATTGATTGTTAGTCTGTTAAGTTTTGCGACAAGTAAAGTTTCACATTCTGTTATGTTATCAACCCATTTCTTTTTCCTGTTTGACCTGTCTTCTAGTGTCTGGCACTGTGCCTTGCAGGACAGTCTTTGGTAGCTCACGTGATCTTCCCATGACAGATACTGTCTTCTTATTCTTGCGACAAGGTCGTCCTTTGACCCGGTAGCAATTATAAAATGAAGTTAAGAAAGCATACAATAGAAAGTTGGGGGATCACTAGAAAGTAGCTGTATCATTATTGTTCAAATAAGAAAAAAAAAAAAACAGCACATTTAATCAATCCGGGGCCCTTTTCTGATATGTGTAAGCCAGGGCTCGCTCTCCAATAGTTATTAGTGATATCACGTACTGGGCCGACTGCGCCAAGAGTGCTGAATATGAGTTTTATCACATTTTAACGAGGTACGCATCAGTCCACCTAGCCACAAGGTCCGTCAAATACATCAGACCATTATGTCGTTATAAAAGACCTTTCGGTCTAGGTAAAGTTGTAAGCAACTGTTGTGTGACAGTGTTAGATACTGCCTTCTGATTTGGTCAGTGATTCAGAAAGTAAAGTTTTTCAGCACACTTTGCAAGAACTAAGCCTTTACCTTTCGTTATCACAATAACACGCAAACACAGCTATCTCACTAAGATTCCATCATTTACAAGAAAAACCCTACGTCCTGGCAATAAGGGACTTTTTCAGAAAAGGAATTATGCAGTATGTCGTCCCTTCTTAGTCATATATGATATTAGGCATCATAATTTATAATTTAAATGCTTTTTTGTGTGTTCTTCGTGACTTATTGTAATGAATGATAAAGTATAACGAACTTTCTAAAAATGTTTACAAAACACATCAACAAAAACAAAAAGCACATATCTAAGGAAAACAAAAACAACAATAACAGTCTATAAAAGAAGGACACACATTTATAAATAATGCGAGGAGTGATCATAAATGTTGTACATTAAACACCTGAGTTTTGTCGTTTCTGTCTTAAGTGCGGCCACTTCTATGATCTTAATTGTTGTAGAGCAAACACCTGAGTCTGGCAGTTTCTGTTTTAAGTGCAGCCACTTCTACTCTCAGTTTGATGTTTTCCTGCTCGAGAAGTGCCGCTCTGATGGCTATCTCATCTTCTTTGGCGCGTCTGGCGTCACGTGATCTCTTAGCTGCATCGTTGTTCTTTCGTCTGCGTTCCCAATAGGCAGCGTCTTTCTGATCGTCTGGTAAGGAACGTGGACGTTTGCGCGAGTTGGAGTGAGCGAATGATGACGTACTGGACACAAGTGAAGCGTTGACGGATCCGGTTGTAATGGGGATGGAGAAGTTGGTGCTGGAAGTGTGGTTCGTTTTCAGGTGATCTGGCGTGACAAGAGGAGGAGATGCGCTGATGGTTGTGGGAAGGTACGCAGTAGATGGGGAGTTTGGGTGACGATGGCTGTGGTCACGATTTTGTGGTTGCTGATGATGCTGAGGGATATGGTTTCTGTTGGATGCTGATACTACAGATGGTGGCGAAGTCTTTCCTTCTTGTCCCGATAATTGGTTGTCTCTAAGAAGCTGAAGTTGGTTATTGTAGAGGTTCACAATGTCTTCACTGTTAATGCCGGCAAATATCCCGGACTCCATACCCTTTTGGATTGCGGCTGGTGTCAGACCTGGAATTCCGAAGAAGCCCAGTGGCATTTGTAAAGTTTCTTTAGGATATGCCTTGAAAGGACGGTTACTTTTCTTACTGCGCGACTCCGCAAAGGCAGCAGATGCAGCAGCCATTTGTGAAAACGAGTTAAGTGTGGACCCGTTAGCCAAGAGATTTGACGGCAGACCTGAAAACATACCCATATTGTTGAGCAATGACGACCTTGTTAGAGCTGGCGAAACTTTTACATCCGGCTGACCAACGAGTTTCTGGTCGTCAAACCTGTGAGGACTTGGCGTGCTCCGTTTACTGACGTCTCCGCTATAAGTGGCGGATTCTGAGTCTACAGCTGGAGACATTGTGTTATAGTCAGTCACGTTACCTGGACTGCATAAAGATGTTTGAGAATCGTCAGTTAAACTTCCTGAGAATGACGACCTCCGCTTAACTGAGAAGTCAATTGGACTGTCCTGATCGTTGTGGATGGAGCTAGGGCACTTCATCGTCTCCCCTGCTTCTTTTTCAGCTCGAAGTTCTTGAATTTTCTGCTCCAACCCACCCCCGACTCCACCGATGTACATATCTTCCCTAAACCCAGTGGCTTTCCTTAAAAGACTGCCAACTATGCTGCCAGCACTACTGTTGTTGACTGCATCAGGGATTGTCCTCCGAGTTGGTTCTATACCATCTTCAGCCATTGCTTGATATCCCGCGCTATACGAGTTCTTCCATGAGTTGGACAACTTATGCTGCATTCCCTATAAGATAAAACGAGATAAAGAAATGATTGTTAAGCCATGTTTAAGAAGGGTGTGATATATACATTCAACGTAAATAAAGCATGAAGCGATAATCACGACCTTGTGTTCAGTCACAAGGATTCAATGCAACGGATCATTTTCAACTTGTGGATGGATTTTGTTCGTTTATTTTGTCTGGCATATTCTGTTCTTAATTCATGTCAGATATAGTTGAGAAATCATCACCATCAACATTATAATCAACATCATCATCATTATCAACATCATTAGCATCAACATCATCATCAACATTATTATCAACATCATCATCCTCTTCGCTCCTTACGGTGCATGCAGCCACCAATGCTGCTGGTCTCTCCCCCTCCCCACCCCCCACCCCCTACCTTTTAGGAATCCTGCACTAATCATTCACATACTACTCCTACATCCGTGGTTTCTATGACAATTTGTTTTATATGATGACGTTGTCACCCCTCGTGCACAACCTCATTTTAATTTTCTTGTACGACATGCCAGAGAGTGCAGTCGCTCTATTCTTTCTGTGTCTCTTCAGTGACCCTCGTAATTATACGGGGCACTTATGCCAAATGAAACCAACAACAACAACAACAACAAATAAATACAAAACAAGCACATAACACACGAGTTAATGAAGAAAGGGCGTAACATTTAACAATAAACTGACGCAAGTGCAACGATCGATTTTGATTGACTGATTAATTCTGAAGTCAACCTGCACGTGTACTCGCTGACACACGTTTTTTTGCCAGCCGGACGTGGATTAAAATTTTTTAATACTAGGCCCACAGAAACAGCCGTCCTATTCAGATATAGAAAAAAAAAGCGGTTTTCACAACTGACTCCAACCAGGATGTTAACAACTTGCGTCAGAGTTGTTGACAGTTTCGGTATTATGCAATCAATGTTGTAATAGGGAAGGGGGGGGGGGGGGGGGGGAGGGGGGGGGGGGGGGGGGGGGGGGGGGGGGGGGGGGGGGGGGGGGGGGGGGGGGGGGGGGGGGGGGGGGGGGGGGGGGGGGGGGGGGGGGGGGGGGGGGGGGGGGGGGGTGGGGGGGGGGGGGGGGGTGGGGGGGGGGTGGGGAATGCGTTTATAGTTTGTAATCTCGTCGCATTAGGTACACTCCTACCTGTGTGCATTATCTCTAAAGTACTGCGGAAGTGAATAAAGGTAACGGTAATTATATAGCAAATACTTTAATAAAATGCAAAATAATTCTACTTTCTATACTGCTAAAAGATGCATGACATATGTTACGCTATTTTTCAAATAGTTACTGTATTTTGAAATAATTCTGAGCGAAATATGGCTTCTAGAAATTGTAGATATTCGGCTGATCTGTTCTGTAACGTGTGCGGATATTTTACCGATCGTGTTCACCAGAAAAACTTTACACCATTACTAAAGAAAGCATATGAACTTTATTTCGATTCGAAAGTTGATGATGCAAATAAATCTTGGAAGCCAAATGCAGTTTGTTCGACTTGTGCAAATACATTGGCAGGTTGGTTACGAAAATCGCCGAAGCATAAGTCGATGCCTTTTACAGTGCCAGTAATATGGCGTGAACCGACAAATCACGCTACTGATTGTTACTTCTGCTTGACAAATATCCATGGTTTCACTTTTAAAACTAGAAAGTCTGTGGTTTATCCAAATATTGAATCGGTTTCGAAACCAGTGCCTCATGATCCAATCACGTGTCCGATAACTGTTCCACCAGAACAATATCCGTTGGACGTGAATGAACCATCAGAAAGTGATAGTTTACCTGCTTTAGAAACTAATTCTGACTCGGATTATATACCGGTGAATGATGGTGTTCACTTAATTAACCATTCAGAACTTTCAGATCTAATACGTGATATCGCTCTTACCAAAGGACAAGCGGAATTACTCGGTTCGCGACTCAAAGAATGGAATCTTTTAGCGCCCAATACTCCGATATCTAAATTTCGTCATAGACACAGAGAACTTGTTCAATACTTTGAGATGGATGATGACATTTGCTATTGCAAAGATGTAAACGGTCTAATGGTGCACCTCGGTCATGAGCACATAGTCACCGAATGGCGAATTTTCATCGACTCTTCAAAGACTAGTCTAAAAGCCGTGTTATTGCATAACGGACATTTATTTTCATCAATTCCAGTCGCCTACTCTGTTCATATGAAAGAAACCTATGACAATATAGCTATATTTTTGGCAAAAATAAAGTACAATGACTACCAATGGCGGATTCGTGGAGACCTAAAGGTCATTGCAATTCTCACGGGCATGCAGACTGGGTATACTAAATTTTGTTGCTTCCTATGTGAATGGGACAGCCGCAACAGACAGGAACATTATGCAAGAAAGGTGTGGCCTATCAGGGATCGTATGCAGCTCGGGCATAAAAATGTAATACACGAGCCATTAGTTAACAAAGACAGCATCATTTGACCACCGTTACATATAAAGTTGGGGCTCATGAAGAATTTCGTAAAAGCGTTAGATAAAACGAGCAAAGCTTTCACTTATCTTCGAGAAAAGTTTCCCCAAGTTAGCGATGCAAAGATATAGGAAGGTATCTTTGTAGGACCTCAGATTAGGAAAGTTATTGCAGACAAACAATTCGAGAACTTGTTACATGGTAGTGAACTTCGCGCATGGATGGCATTCAAATCGATCGTCAATAACTTTCTGGGAAATCACAAATCTGTCGACTATGTGCATATTGTTAAGCAGTGCATAGATGCATACAGAATTATGGTCCACATGTAAGCCTACCTTGCCGTGGTTGGAGAGCTTGAGCGCCCCAATGATCCCGGGAGCTATGCCGGCGGGAGTTTTACTCCTGGCAGGGTCACCCAAGCCGGACAGGTCCTGGGTGAGGGGCCAGACTAAATGGGCTGAGGAGTGGGTGGAACCCTATAGGTGTAGATGCAGAACCCACCGGCGAGTGGTACATGCTCTGGTCTGCACCAATCCACCCCCACTTCATGGGTTAAATGCTTTCTTGCCTCATTCTTCACTGTTTGTCGTCTATCACGCCCACGGCGACCGTTGCCTCAATTGGCTGTGTGTGGTGTACCCGGAAACGGGGCCTCCCAGCACTGAGGCACAGTTAAGTCCCCGATGTCACTTATCGGTGCAGAATTGAGAGAGATGGCTGAGCATCACAATCCCCCCTGTGTTGCAGCATGATGAGAACCCAGCATTGCACACTGAGCTTGGGGGGATCACTTGGGCACCAGACTTAATACTGGCTCTTGACTGGATGGCCGCATGCAGGAGATTTCTACAATGGAGGGTTGGCAGGTGGTGGGTATCTGGAAGTGGCTCTGTGCAGGACGTGAGGATTCCTTGGGAGAGCCCAAAACCAGAGCACAGCATTGTGCAAGCTCTGCATAGTTGGAGAGCCCCCTGGATGACGGGGAATGCACAGTGTGCTACCCCACCTATCCCCAACTGCTAACTTAGAACCAGAAGTGGGGTCCTCTGTATGCGTGCCAGGCCAGGATAAAACGCCTGGGAAAGAGACTGGAGCTCAGAACTCCCTAACTCAAAGTTGCAGGATGGCAGAAAAGCCACGGGAAAGACAGGGCTATTTTGAAGATAACGCAACCATATTTTCACCATACGAGCTCGGACGCCGCCTCGGTAAACAAGGTCCGCGCAGAGCAGTGACACCCCCAGGCTGCTTGCGAATAGTCTACTACTGGGAACATAAACAGATTAGGGATGAGCCCACTCTCCCGTTGAGCAGGTGCTAAAGTCGTAGATACTGGGCCAGAAGGCGCACCGGAAACCACAGTATCATGCAACTCGCTTTTTTTTTTTTCTATGGAGAGTACACCGTCAAATAAATCTCGTTCTGGTGCTCGCCCTGTGGAGCTCCACCAGGCAGGTGCAGTGCCGGGCTCTGAGCCTCGACAGAGCCCACCCTCAGCTACTGGAGGACCCTCTAGACCGTCTTGTGGAGTCAGCAGACGGCGGAGGAGAACTACTGACCAAAACAAAACAGAAAAAGAGAAACCCAGAGTGCCACTTGTCATAATGCACTGGAATGCAGAGGGAGTGAACAGCAAGCAGGCTGGATACAGCAAAAAGACAGAGCTGGAAAACATCTTGTATGAGAAGCAAGTCAGTGTTTGCTGTATCCAAGAGACTCACTTGAAAGCAGATCAAACCTTTAAAATAAGGGGATATCAATGCTTCAGATCCGACAGAAAAGATAGACGAAAAGGAGGAGTACTTACTCTTGTAAGGAATAACATTCCTGCACACGAAAGGAAAACCTTCATGGATGGAGCAGAATATCAGCTGCTGCAGATAAAGGTAGACAAGATGGAAATAGAACTCCTGAACTATTACTGTCCGAACAACAAATCTCTGAGTCTCAGCTCTATACAGGTACCAGCCACCAACTTTATAGCAGTTGGAGACTTTAATAGCCACTCCCAGAGCTGGGGCTATAACCATCTGGATCACAGAGGTGAAGAGGTTGAAACTTGGCAAGATGATCACTCCCTAATCCTAGTCAATAATGCCACAGATACTCCTACCTTCTACTCCAGAGGATGGCACACAACTTCAACACCAGATCTTGCCTTCTCCACACCAGATATAGCTGGATCTATTAGTAGAGAAGTAGGAGATCAACTAGGGGGAAGCGACCATCGCCCAATCTTTCTTACTGTCCAGAGTGCAACTCTCAGTACAGGCCCAGCCATTACAAGATGGAACTACAAAAAAGCCAACTGGGGTTTATTCAGGCATCAGGTGAACACGCTGCTGTCTACCCTCAAGGTACAGAACAGAGATATTAATGAAGTGGTAAAAGACTTCAACAGATGCATACTACAAGCTGCAAAAGAAACCATTCCCAAAGGATGCCGGCGTAACTACATACCATACTGGTCCAGCACACTCCAAGAACGTCAGGAAGCTATGGACAAGGCTAGAAAGAACGCAGAGTCTCAGCCTTCACTTGAAACTCACAACAAATGGAAAAAGGCTGTAGCAGAGTTTCAGAGAACAAAGCTAGAAGATACAGTTCAGAAAGCAACTTACCCATTAACATAGACCATCAGAGAGAGATAAGAAAAGAAATACTGGCAACCATGGGACAGACAGATACTCCTGCCCCAATGAGGGAACCCATCACACTAGGAGAACTACAGAAGGCTATTTCCAAGCTTAAGTTTCAAAAGTCACCCGGCCCAGACAAAATCAGCAACGAAATGCTAGTAAATCTGAGCTCAGCAGCAAAGACAAAACTGCTTGAGATATTCAACCACAGCTGGTTGAAAGGAACGGTACCCCAAGTATGGAGAGAAGCCATCACAATACCCATACTATAGAAGACCAAGTTACTTACTTGTCTCAAGCAATAGAAGATGCCTTTCAGGAGAAGAAAAAGGTCCTAACGATCTGGGTCGACTTCAAGCAGGCCTTTGACAGGGTGTGGAAAGATGGCCTCATTGCAAAACTTGGGAGAGGTGGAATCCAAGGCAACATGATGAAATGGATCCAGTCATACTTGCATAACAGGAGAACTAGAGTCACTCTTGACGGTCTGCAGAGCAGAAAAGTGTTGCTCCATCAGGGGGTACCTCAAGGAGGAGTAATTTCCCCTACACACTCTTCCTTGTTTACATCAATGACCTGGTGAAAGATCTCCCTGCAGGAGTGAAAGCTGCCTTATATGCAGATGACCTAGTACTCTGGTGCGCTGATGAAAATGTCACCACAGCAAATTATAGAATGCAGCGGGCAGCAGACATGCTAGTGTCATGGGCAGAGAAATGGCTTATCACAATAAACACAGACAAAACCTCCACAACACTGTTCTCCCTCGCCCCCAAGGACAAATCAGCTAACATACACCTAGGGACAACCGTTATCAAGGAAGAAAGCTACCCCACCTATCTTGGGGTGACATTTGACCAAAGGCTTACATGGAATAAGCATATTGAAAATGCAGAAGGAAAGGCCCGAAGACGACTAGGCATACTCAGAAAATTGGCAGGTACAAACTGGGGAGCAAATGAACGAAATCTAAAGAAGATTTATAATGGAGTAATAAGACCACACTTAGAGTTTAGCTCAGCAGCATGGTCATCAGCTGCTAACTCACATCTGCAGTCTTTGGACAAGGTGCAGAATCAAGCTCTCAGGCTCATTACAGGAGCCATGAAAACTACACCAATAACAGAGATGCAGAAGGTTGCTGGATTACAGACATTGTCCCATAGAAGAGACACAAAAACCATGATCCAGATGGAAAAGTACAACAGTATGCCAATGCACCCAAATGAAGGCAAGACTAGATGATCTGGCATTGGGACGTCTAAAGCGTAGCAGCTTTGTGCATCGGGGAAAAAGACTTATAAGACAGCATCAAGAAGACCTATCTATGAAGACAACACCACTGAAGCCCACCCTATACCCTGTACCATGGGAGCAGGCCAGCAGTGCCCTCCAAATTAATACGTCGGTCAGTGGTCTCACAAGTGGATGTGAGTATAATGATCTGCAAAAACGAACTGCTACATTGAGTATGATCCAAGAAAGCTATCCCGATCAATCATGGATACATGCCTATACAGATGGATCAGCAACTAATGCTGTTAGGAATGGAGGTGCCGGTATCTTTATCTCATATCCTGACAACCACTATGAGACTAGGCACATTCCCACTGGTAAATTCTGTTCCAACTATACAGCTGAGGTTCAAGCTCTAGAGCAAGCTGCAAATATGATTTATAACACCAACTCTGACTGCCACCAGGTAGTCATCCTCACAGATGCACTGTCTGTCCTGCAAGCTCTCAAGGGTGGTAAACTCCCGCATCTGAGAAATGAACTAAACAAGGTAGCTGCCAAAAAGAGAACCATACTTCAGTGGGTACCATCTCATTGTGGTGTACCCGGAAATGAAAAGGCAGATAAACTTGCAAAAAAGGGAGGAGAATGTGAACAAGAAGATAATGAAGTCACATACTTTGAGAAAAAGAGAGCTATCCAGACTATAAGAAGAGAACAGAACCAACCCAAAGACGACTATCACACTCTCGACCGGCAGGGACAGATAACTATTTTTCGACTCAGGACAGGGCATAACAAACTGAATAAACACATGCACAAGTTACGATTGTCTGCTTCACCGAGTGCACATGTGGATTAAACGAACAAACTGCTGAGCATGTTCTACAGGACTGTCCTCTGTATGACCAGTTAAGAAAGATATACTGGCCCAATGACTCAACACTAAATTCAAAGCTATATGGAGCTAAAGAGGAACTTCAAACAACAGTCGAATTCATCATGAGAACTCGTCTGACGGTGTAATCATCAAAGATGCGATCGCAAGAAGAAGAAGAAGAAGTCTCGGGAAATAAAAAGTAAAACCTTTTAGTCAAAAGTAAAATGGTAATTATGGTTCTTAGTTTTCACATTTATTTCGTGTATATCCAATAGAAACATGTCAGCACATGCAAACTGAAAAATTGGGAGTTCTATTTTTTTTGTTTTGTTAAACAAGTGCTGCTGAGCTTCTCGCTTTTTTCGCAGCCAATACCAAGTTGAAGACTCCTTGGTATTATCTACACTGTAGATCTAGGCTGTTCCTGTGGCTTGTCTGCCATCCCGAAACGTGTTGAGTTGAAATCATGAGCTCCAGTTTCTGTAGCTTGGCTTGCATTTAAAGGATCATCACATCTGATCCCAAGCTAGGCGTAAGAAGCACGTGACATACTGTGCATTCATCTCCATCCAAGGGGGCTCTTCAACTATGCAGAGCTAAAATCCTGTGCTCTGGTTCTGGACTCTCCCAAGGAATTGTCACATCCTACACAGAGCCACTTCTCAGCTCCCCCTGTCCCATCATGGGCCCATAGTGAGATCCTCCTTGCATGCAGCCAAACAGGTAAAAAGCCAGAGTTACGCCTTAGGCTCAAGTGACTTCTCCAAGTTTAGTGTGCAATGCTGGGTTCTCAACATGTTTCACCACAGGGGGAATCCCTGGAAGTATGTGGATAATTTAAGACCAAATGAGGGCTTAATTAACCTCACAGGCAGAGGTTCACTTCCAAATCTACATACTTTAGCATTGTGCTTAGCTGGTGGTCATATAAGGATGACTCCAGATATGCTTCCAGGCATAAAAGAAATAGGGAACGATTTTTTAATCACTCTGAAGATTGCTTCCCTTATACTATGTCTGGGCTTTATGGGCTAGGGTGAAAGGTTCTTTTCCTCGCTGTCTTTGCCTTCCCTAACCCACAGCACAGTCTGGTAATCATTTTTTAAACATCCGGTTGTACTGGAGCATAGCGCGACCTGGTATCGAACCCGGTCTCTTTGCCATGAGAAATGAATGCTCTAAGCACTCTGCCACGCGGATTATAGGAGAATGCCTAACTTTCTGTGCTTATGTTTGTATGTACTGTTTGTTTTCATATTTCTGTTTTTGCTCCATAAGGGGGTCGACTCGCTCGTATACCCAAAAAAAAGGGGGGGGGGGGGGAAGAGATCACATCTGTGTGACGACTGTATGTGTGTGTGGTTGGGGAAGGGGAAGGAGTACTGAAAACAGCAGTGTCACTCAGTGATTGGAAAAACCAAACACTCTTAAGCAAGCACCTTCCTTTGTCAGGGAAAAGATCCTGGTTCCATGGGAAGTAATCTACTGAACAGCAAGAACGATGAGATTCCTTTCACGAGTAATGTAAAGGTAATCCAACACCCGATACTGCCGTATGGAAGTGATATGTAAGAGCTTTCACCAGTAATGTAAAGGTAATCCAACACCCGATACTGCCGTATGGAAGTGATATGTAAGAGCTTTCACCAGTAATGTAAAGGTAATCCAACACCCGATACTGCCGTATGGAAGTGATATGTAAGAGCTTTCACCAGTAATGTAAAGGTAATCCAACACCCGATACTGCCGTATGGAAGTGATATGTAAGAGCTTTCACCAGTAATGTAAAGGTAATCCAACACCCGATACTGCCGTATGGAAGTGATATGTAAGAGCCTTCACCAGTAATGTAAAGGTAATCAAACACCCGATACTGCCGTATGGAAGTGATATGTAAGAGCTTTCACCAGTAATGTAAAGGTAATCAAACACCCGATACTGCCGTATGGAAGTAATATGTAAGAGCCTTCACCAGTAATGTAAAGGTAATCCAACACCCGATACTGCCGTATGGAAGTGATATGTAAGAGGTTTCACCAGTAATGTAAAGGTAATCCAACACCCGATACTGCCGTATGGAAGTGATATGTAAGAGCCTTCACCAGTAATGTAAAGGTAATCCAACACCCGATACTGCCGTATGGAAGTGATATGTAAGAGCCTTCACCAGTAATGTAAAGGTAATCCAACACCCGATACTGCCGTATGGAAGTGATATGCAAGAGCTTTCACCAGTAATGTAAAAGTAATCCAACACCCGATATTGCCGTATGGAAGTGATATGCAAGAGCCTTCACCAGTAATGTAAAGGTAATCCAACACCCGATACTGCCGTATGGAAGTGATATGTAAGAGCTTTCACCAGTAATGTAAAGGTAATCCAACACCCGATACTGCCGTATGGAAGTGATATGTAAGAGCCTTCACCACACTAGGTCCAGCACCGTGAGGTGGGGGACCAGTTCCCTTCCCCGCTGTCTTTTCCTTCCTTAACTCATGAGCAGTCACATACCCATTTACAGCTGGGTAGACAGCAGCTTTAACGAGTAAGGAAGTCCATAAATATGAATGCTTTCCAAATTCTGCCGAAAAAGAAGCGTTCAGAGAAAGGTCAACGGAAAATATAAGTTCTAAAAATGATACAGATGTTCTCATTAAAGAAATATAATAAATTATATAGGCATACGACAGATGACAATATGCGTATGCAATGTGAAAAAAAAAATAATCCCAACTAAGATGCATCAAAATAGCCCATGGTTGTTGGCAGCTCGAACAAAAGCATCTCAATTTTTACGCGATGCCGTAAACTGAGAAATATTTTGAAATACACGAATAGTCAGAAGGAGATTAAAATAGTCTATATGGTAATGGTCAAAGGGGAGACAAGAATTCACAGAGTAGAAAAGTAGGGGAGATTAAAACTACGAACATACCTTGGAACAAACTAAATGTAACAGGACAGCAAATGGTAAATTGGAATAATTTTGAGGAGGTTTTATGCTCCACCAGAAGCTCAAAGAAATATCCACGATTTTTTAACGCAATAAACCTGTAACATTTATCACTTTTTATATTATCTGCCGTTTTATTTTCATTGTCTAAACTTCAAGTTTTTCTCCGCGATGCTCAAAATTGACGTAAAGTCCTCAAACACGCGGACTCGTTTCATTGAAACACTTAAGTATTCTGTATTTTCCCCGTGTCATTTACCATTGGTGAACTGTGTGTATGGATGTTAGTGGAATCAATACTGGTTGGGAGAACCGGATAGAAAGGACCTTTACGTTCTTTTTTTTCCCAGTTAGATCACGTGGACCAATCAATAAGCTATTATGAATTACTCAGTGTGCAATTATTGCTTCAGATACCAGGGAACACGTCACAAAATGAAGATGTGGTCCGGAGAGTGAATGTTAGAATGTGATTTTTACGGCCGGTGCTTTATTCTGCTGAATACATCACATAACGGCGGAATAAATGTTCACCTCATCTGCCCTCTCCCTCCTAATTCACAAATGAGGGATTCTTATTTATGTATTTATTGCTTTTTCATTCGACAATAGAATAGATTACGTCAAGCTGAAATTAAAAATATACGAGATAGTAAGAGGCTTGCTATAACATACAGGTCTCTCTTTCTTTCTTTAATCATCTTCCTTCTCCTCCTCATCATCAATCATTATCACTTTCCGTTGTGCTCCTTATGAAGAATGGAGCCACCACTGCAGCCTGACCCCCTTACAGGAAGCCTGTATTCATATGCTCTTGCAGCTGTGGTTTCTGTGGCTATTCGTTTTACATGATGAGGCTGCCAGTCTCAAGTTTTTTGTGTTTTTTTTTTTTTGGCGTACGCCGGCTATTACTCGAGGCGAAATCTCAGGTTAGTATGTCTAACCTGAGACTGATTTTTACGTGAGTATCATTTTTTTCTTGTACAGAGACAGGTGTCCCTCGCCATTCAGGCAGACACTCGCCGATTTCGGAGGTACCCATTAGAGCTGGGTCGGCTCAGGAGCCGCCAGTCCCTGGTCGACGATACTTCTTCAAATGTCATCGCCCGGGTTCGAGTTAATCCAGTCCAAATCCCGGTCGACGAAAAATCTTCAAATGTTCTCGCCCGGGTTTGATCCTGGGTCACCCGGTCGCCAGCGCAGTTTGGTAACCACTACACCAGCGCGGCTACCGTACAACCTCATATTAGCCGCCATGTACGACATGCCGTAGGGTGTAGTAGTCCTGTTCTTTCTTTTTCTCTTAATAAACTCCCAGGTCATACACGTGCTCTCTCAGTCTGACCCACATGGCAACGGTCACTGCTGTGATTGGACGAGTTATCGACTGCGTAGAAGCACAAGTAATATGATGCTTACAGTTGCCTGTAACAAAAGATAAGTCACATAGGCCTACATTAAAAGATGCTTATAAGAAGACATCGAGGCGAAGGTACAGTTGGCCGTGAGAGAATCGGCGGTATAGAGTACAAAGGAAATGAATGGTTAGTGCAGGAGATAAGAAAGAATCCACGGTAGTGGAGATAAGAGAGAATCGAACAAGTGCTAAGAAAGAATTCATAGTGGTGCAGACAAGGGAGAATCGAAACAGTGCTAAGAAAGAATCCACAGTAGTGAAGACAAGATAGAATCGAAAACAGGCGACAAAATGAAAATTGAAAGTAGGGGATTTGACAGGGAGCAGAGAAGTTTAAAATGAGTATGAAAAGCTGATGCAATAATTGGGGGGTGGCGAGTATAGTAGAGATATGGGCGAATTAGAAGAACAAATAAAGGAGAAATGAAAAGTAGAGGAGAATTAGGAAGAGTTTTTAAAAAGGAGAATCGAAAGTAAACATAAACGAGAATGAGATGTAAAGGACAACTGGAAAATCAATAACTGAGAAGATAAGGGGAAAATGTTAAGTAGATGATGCACAAGATGAAAGCAAAGACAAAATTATATCGTAAAGACATCTGATAAACTATCTGTTCAACCAACCATCAGTCCGCCTGTTCGTTCGTCAGTCTCAATAGCTGGCTGTCTGTGTGTATGCCCTAATGCCCACGCAGTACTGGCACAATAAATCAGTACCGATCTCAACAATCTAAATTAACACCGACACCCTCGTCCCCAACATCGGACATTTTGCCAAGGTCGATAAACGATGTTATTACAGCAAGTTTATCCAACCATCAATGGATTTGCGAAATGTAGAAGAAATTATTGATTGTCACATTTGCATTCTTAACATTGTCCAATAATCCTGAAGACTCCAATTGCCAGCAAACACGTGCGCATTGCCCTAAAGCTGATAATGCAAGTGATTGTAATAACCAATATTCAATATAAACGTTCGTATTATACGGGCAGGACCTTACACGAGTTATATGAACTTCTACAATTCCTAGAAAAGCTCTATGGAGATAGAAATAGCCTCAAGTTGACCACTGCTTTCTTTGAACATGCTCAAGTTGACGTCTGAGAGTGTACGAAGATGATGATGATGATGATGAAATGAATGTCTGAGTACTGAACTAGTAGAATAAACGGCGTTTTCATTATTTTATAAGGCCATATTCTTTGACATATAGGAGCGTGCGACTGACAGCGTTATTAGAGCGCTAGACTCCCACGGCAAAGGTACCAGGTTCGAATCAAGGTACCGACACGCTCCAGTCTACCCAGCTGTAAATGGTACCTGACTCTGCTCTTTGAGTTAAGGAAGGACAAAGCAGCGAGGAAGGGAACAGGTCACACCACCTCTCGAGGCTGGACCTAGTATGGTGAAGTCTCTAACACTTTATTTTCCTATGGCAGTATCTTTCCGACAGGCAAGTAAAAGCGTTCTATTCCCAGGACTGAAGTTATTTATCCGTCTAACCAATGAAAACACGCGAGCTATCTTACAAAAATTCCCTTCAATCGTAAACTGTGTGAGATACGAAAGTGACATTTTTTTCTTTGAAGTGAAGTTAAAATTCGGTGAAATATCAATTTCGTTGAATTTAATCACCGATAAAATTACATATAGGATACACTTATTAAAAATTGCAAATATTTGATAAAAGACATTATTTTATCAGGATAGATCCTAATGAGAGCTCAGTGTTTCTAAAGTAGAACCCCAGACTCCTGGGCTACCTGCCGCTGGAATAAAAGACTGAAATAGAGAAGGTTAGACATAGTCCTGGGGTAAATGTCAAAGGCAAGACGGCTTGGGGATATTTACCGGAAGTTACGTGTTGCACTGTGAGTTGAAATATGAACAGGTAAAAAAAAACAATAAAACATATCCACCCCGTCACCTGACCATATTAAACAGTAACTCACCTCCAAGCGTATTAGCTATAACCACACCCCTCTGTACCTTCCGCTAAAACCTGTTTCTCCAGCCAGACCCTTGCCAGTAATCCCGTTATGATATATTCGCCTCCCACCCCCTCGGCTACCCGAAAGTACCCATGACACGAAACCGCGGCATAACTCCGTTAAGTGTAACAGCATGACCTAAATACATTACAGGCAAACGAGCCCGGACACGGCACCAGGCTAACCTCTGACCTGAACTTGAACCAACAGCCTCTACCGATCTTTCCCGGCGTCACTGCATCGAGGTACAGTATTGCAGTGTTTTAGACTGGTAGCTGTTGGGCTTGCTAATTATGAAGTTACTCCTGGGCTTGCTAGCCAGGAAGTTACTCCTGGGCTTGCTAGCTAGGAAGTTACTACTGGGCTTGATAGCTAGGAAGTTACTACTGGGCTTGATAGCTAGGAAGTTACTCCTGGTGCTAGCTAGTAAGTTACTCCTAAGGTGCTAACGTTACATGCAAACAACGCTACATTTGCCTATTACCATTCGAAATGCATCCGCAAATCCCCATTTTCCGTTGTGCTCCTTACGGAATATCATGCCACCACTATAACTGCTCCCCATATAGGAAGCCTGCACAAGCATTCAAATGCTCCTGCAGCGGTAGTTTATGTGGGTATTTATTTTACATGAGGTTGCCAGCCTCATGTACAACCTCATATTTGTCGCTGTGTACGACACTGTCGATCCGTACATCATATAACAACAATAATAATACCCCCTTCAGTCATAACTGACTATGAGAATACGCCCCTGAGGTGACAGCCCTCCGCTGCTTATTTTCCTAGTGTTCCTATCGATGTTTTCTCCTCTCTTCTGCTTGCCGTGACAGCTTCTTTTCGCCCAATCTGAGGTGGCGCCGTAGAGAGCATCGCCAGTAGGTACGATAGGCAGCTTTATCCTCTCAGGTTGCTGGATTTATGTCCAGTGTCCAAACCTCTACACCTCACGGTAGAAGGGGAACGACTAAGTAAGTAAGTAAGTAAGTCCTCATGTCTCTCTTGCACGGATCTTTGTGCATCACATTATTAATAAATATTTAAAGGTAGTACTTTTGCGTATGCTGCATGTAGGGGAGTGACGTGTTAGAGACTTCCCTATACGAGGTATAGCTTGAGGAGCTGAGAGTGACAAGTTTCCATCTTCCTTTCCTTTGCCTTCCCTAACTCAAGAACATAGTCAGGTACCCATTGTTAAATAAATACATGCCTCACAATATTACAAATATATATTTTTTGTCCTCGTTCTCCTTCCACAATTTCTAGTTTCCCCCACAACAATAGGAGCCGCGGTAGCATAGTGGTTAGTGCACTGGCTTCCCAGCTCAGTGGTCCATGGTTCGATCCCCATATGAGGTGGGATTTTTTTAGGGCGCAAACGGCTCCTGGGTCGACCCAGCCCCCAACTGGGTACCAGAGCAACTCTGGGAAGGTTCAGGCGACCGGCGTGATGCTGACCACATCACCCCTAGTGTGCCGACGGTCAAGAAGATATGGGCCTAACACCATATTCCCAATATGCCTCAATGGGCGTGTAACGGGATCCTTTTTTTTACCACAACCTTGCACGTTATATAATTCTTGTAATACCAAGTACCGCTGCATATTTACATTAACAATGTCCGTATCCGCCAAACACCATTTACAAATAAACGAGGTATTAACTATCCGACTCCCGAACAGCTCTCCTTCCATTGACAATCCCTCTTTGTCACAAATTGTTATATCTTCTCATTAAAATTAACTCTTTGCAATATATATTTATTATAATTATTTTAATTAGAAACAATAATAATACGGGAACTCAGCTTCATTTAAATTTACCTCTGGCGTATAAACAAAAAATAACATAAAATTTAAATCCTAAAAAATGCAGTATTCATTAATCTATTCTTGAACATACAAATTTTATCTCTGCCAACTTTTCTCTGAACGGAGAATGTCTGAAATGGCTCACAATAAATTCCCTTCAGAGCTTAGTAACTGAATGTTACTCTTGTCGAGTGGCAGGGTGGCTGAAACACTTACTCCTCGAGGCAAACAGATCGAGTTCGACACCGCGCGTCACACACTGAAGACTATATCCCAATATTTTAAAAATGAGTAGGCCTACCTGACTCTGCTTGTGAGTTAGAGACGGCAAGGGCAGCAAGGAAGGGAATTTGATCACCCCAACCTATTATGATAAGACCTATTATCGGTGAAGTCTCTAACTCTTCACTCCTCTAAGGTAGCATCTGTTTAACTATCAAATTATGTTCCAGACCAGAAGGAATTATTTAATAATTGGAATTTGTGCCCTAATATAACAGATGGACCTTGTAATCTAGGCTGAACGTGGCGCTTAGCTAAAACGAGGCAAAACTTCTGTTAAAAAAATATATTAAAAAACTGATTACAATGGGACAACCTTTACCTTTTACACTGCCTTTGTTCCACTCCGTAGCACTCTCACATCTCTTTCAAATTGCTCTTTTCCCACTCAGTAACACTCCCACATCATTACTATATATATATATATATATATATATATATATATATATATATATATATATATATATATATATATATATATATATACACACACACACACAGGGTGTCCATAAAAGATTGTACCCTTTTCAAAATATTTATTCTCTGCCCCATGATGTGGAACGAGGATGCTTTCTATCACAAAAGTAAGATAATCTCTGCAAGTTTTTAAGCATACCTTACAAAGACTCAATATGTGCACCCCTCGCATGCGCGCAGTGGGTATTTCAAGTGAAACTTTCGCAGTTGAGTTGCAACCGGTAATTGTTTCATGTCTCTCCACACACTGGTCAAGTAGGTGGAAGAAAAAAGAAATAGATTCATTCTTTTATGGTATGCTTAAAATCTTGCAGAGATTATCTTACTTTTGTGATAGAAAGCATCCTCGTACCACATCATGGGGCCGAGAATAAATTTTTTGAAAAGGGTACAATCTTTTATGGACACCTTGTATGTATGTATATATATATATATATATATATCTTCTAGCTTTCTGTGAGCTTCAATAAACTAGTCAGCCACGTAAAAAAATAAATCAATATCACCAGCCATATAAAAATAAGTGTACACGCCCGCTGTTCTGCCCCGACCGGCTTACATACATTTTCGATAACGTCACGAGCTGGCCTGACCTACTTGCATTCATTATCGAATTTTCGCATACCGCACGTCAAAAGAGTTGTTTGTAATAAAATATATTGCGTTGAAGTGAGGATGTTATGAACGAATTTTGTCAGTCCCATTAAGTAGTATACGGGACGTTTAAAACCAGCTGTACTTCCCGTTAGGGTAATGAGGATCATAATTCGTTAATGACCGAGGATTAAATGTCACTAAATGGGATTACAGTGGAAGAGAAAACATTTATTATCGTTTCTTTTTTTATCGCTAGCTATGGAGAATGAAACCACAACAGTAACTGGTCCCCCTTGCTGTGTGGGAGTAGCACATGCTCCTGCAGTAGTGGTTTGTGTAGGAGTTTACGTGATGAGGTTGCTAGTTTCACACATAATCTCGTATTAGTTGCCTTTTACGACATGTATGAAGAAACACGTAGTCCTGTTCTTTCTTTGTCTCTTCTGCGACTCCCGGGAACTACACGGCGGTAACAGCTTCTGCGACTCCCGGGAACTACACGGCGGTAACAGCTTCTGCGACTCCCGGGAACTACACGGCGGTAACAGCCAGGGCTGTAGAGTTGGAGTCTGTCTCTTTTTTTTTTTTTTTTTTTACTGGAGTCGAGTCAGTAAAAAATGTCCAGACTCTGAATGTTATGTCATATGTTGACTAGTAAAAAAAATTGTAGTCGGAGTCAAGAGTCGGACTTGTAACATTTCAGGAGTCGGTAAATGTTTTGGCTGACTCCATAACCTTGGTAAAAACATGTGACAGAGTGCAACAGCGGACCAAGATCGATAAGACTGAAGATGAGAAAAGCGATGTTCACCAAAATGTATTCACACAGGACAGCTTCCTACACGTAAGGTAAAGGTAAAGGATCCCGTTACACGCCCATTGAGGCATATTGGGAATATGGTGTTGGGTCCATATTTTCTTGACCATCGGCACACTAGGAGTGATGTGGTCAGCATCCCGCCGGCCGCCTTAACCTTCCCAGAGTTGCTCTGGTAAACAGTTGGGGGCTGGTCGACCCAGGAGCCGTTTGCGGCCTAAAAAAATCCCACCTCATCTGGGAATCGAACCACAGACCACTGAGCTAGGAATCCAGTGCACTAACCACTATGCTACCGCGGCTCCCCTTCCTACTCGTATTTCCACGTATTCTTCATCTTTGTCATTATCGTTTTCTCCTCTTTATGCTATTTCATCATTATCGTCATTATCGTCATTATTTTACTATTTATCTCTCCCCACGTCTTCTAGTTTCTTCTGCTGTTCTTCTTATTTGTATTACTCTCCTCTGTCAACTTCTTATCACTTGTTCTCCCTCCTACTGCCTTCGTCATCACCAAATACCGCGACTGCTTCTTCTATCTTCCTTCACACACACACACACACACACAGAGAACGAGAGAGAGTGAGAGTGAGAGAGAAAAAAAGATGTGAGGAGTTTTTAGGAATTCACGACTAGAAGATGAAAATACAGAACTAAGACAAGAATATGGGTAAGCCTGGCATCTCGAAACATCTTGCGATTCTCTGGCAGCAAAACTCAGAAAAGAAACACATCAGTGACCAAAACGGTGTGTTTGTATGTGTACATACAGAAACAACTCACATACTGAACACTTTCATGGAAATATACACACAACTCACATACTGAATACTTTCATGGAAAAATACACAAAGATACATACAGAGCAGCCTTCAAAAGTCGACATTCGATAAGCAAATAAACTTAATGGAAAATATGCTTAATACGCTCGAATCCACGTCATCCTTATGAAGTAACAACCAAATTTACCACACTTCACCTGTTTTTTCCCCCTGTAAAGGTCTACTTATGTAACTCGCACCAGTCATTCACAAAGTTCTGAAGGTAGGTGCGATAAAAATGTATCGTAACCCCTTCCTATTAATAATTATTTCATTTAAGTACACCCCGCTTTCGAAATATCAATTATAAAAAATTTTACGAAACTTTTTAGTTCTTTAAAATACATTTCACTTCCTCAAAATTTCTAAAATTCCCAGTCTAATACCAATTTTCACAAGAGTTGAATAAATTAAGCTCCCATCCTGCTTACAAAGAATTTCTTCTTCCCTTCCAATAAATTTTCTTTAAATAAAATAATTCCGATACACCCTAAAATACTATCCTATTTTTGTGCTTTCGTTTTTCGTTTCGTTTCAAATTTATCTCGAGTTTAGCATTAAAAAAAAATAAGACTGAAGTGCAAGCACGAGTATATTTTCTTCCTTTTTTGTTTCGTTTCAATCTCCGTACAGACCGGACTTTTTCTGTTTTTGCTATATATTTTTTAAACGACCGTTGCACGAAGATCCCACTTACGTTCCTAACAGGAAAGGTTTGGAGCGACCGCGTGAAGTAAGTTCAATTATGTCATATTTGTCCCGGAAGTGTTCGGCTTGAAAATGGGGGGAAAACCGGCGCAAATGGGGGCAAGACTAGTTTAAGCGCCTTTCTTGTAATAGTTATGAAAGATTGATAAATTATATTTAAAAATTAAAAATTCTGTTACGTGAAACATTACTAAACATTTCATACAGCACCTCGCCCATAATTCAAAACTTTAAGCATCGGAATACTAGCGCTATGACAATTCTACATGTGGCTCTACGAAATATTTAATCCTGTTTCTTTCTGTCTTTCTTTCCGTCTGTCTGTTTGTTTTCCTTTCATTCTGTCTGTCTGTCTTTCTACATTCTTTCCTTTGATCTTTCTTTCTGTGTCTGTCAACCTGTAAAATATATTTCAGGGATGAACATGAAGAACAGCGTGAAGCCGAAGATGCGAGATTCGGAAGATACCAGGCATAATCACGTGAACAAAAAGTCATGAAAATGACTATTTGCAATAATCTTATTGGTTCGGAACAATGATGACAAAAAGACACAAAAGAGAAAGAAGAAGATAGATGAATGGTTGATTCAAGAATAGGTATATAAGAAAGTAGAGGAAGAGGTGGCGGATGATGAAGGAAGGAAACGAGCAACGTAAGAACGCCATGAAGAAGAAAAATAAAGAAACCGATGGAGAGAAAATGGTGGATGAGTTAGAGGAAGAAGGAATTTGAAAATTTGATTCTAGGCTTTGTACGTTTTGGTTCTGCTCTCAGTGGCGGATCTACATTTTGGGGTGGCCCTGAAGATTAACTCTTAGAGGGACCCTTTTTGTTTTAAAAAAAAGTGTTGAGAGATGGGAAAGAAACGTCGTATATAGAAAACTGGACTTGGGGACCTGAAGCTCAAGCTTCATAGTAGATCCGCCTCTGTCTGCTCTTGAGTCAGGGAAAGCAAAGGCTGCGAGGAAAGAACCGATCACTCCACTTCATAACGGTAAGACATAGTATAGTGATGTCTCTAACACTTCACTCCCCAACTGCAATATCTGCTACAGGATTACCTTTACATTAGCAAGCTTGACTAAGTTTCGAACTCGCCACTCCTGGCCCTAAACGTTTTCAATAAAATGAATCATCTGACTGCCACACGTAATATTCTACAAACAAAGAGTTTTAATCTCGGCAGACTACTGTTTTAGTCAATGAATAGGGATTACTACGTAGACCAGATGAGTCATCCCATTCTGAACACTTCCAATCCATACGTTTTCCCCTTTTCTGGTTGAGTGTGTTAGCCAATCCTTATGTCATCAAGGGGTGAATAATGAGAATGCGCGTGAGGCTAGCAAACTCATCACGTAAAAAAAAACTGCTATAGAACTCACCGCTACAATAGCACATGAATGTTTTGGGGTAGTGGTGATTCTACATTTCGAGGGCCCTGAAGCTTTAACTCTTGGAGGGGCCTCTTTTATATTAAAAAAAAGTGTTGGGTGATGGGAAAGAAACGTATTATAGATAAAACTGGATTTGGGGTGGGGGGGGGGGGGAAATGAAGCTCAAGCTTCATTAGCTATATAGTAGATCCGCCTCTGCTTTGGTGCACGCTTCCTGCGAGGGTGACAGCTGTTGTGTTGGCCTATGCTCCACAAGGAACGACAAGGTGAATGAACGAATAGGCTAAGCCTTTGCTTTACGGGACAGGAAAGCAAAACAAGACTGGTGATACTGCTAGAAAGCTTTCATCAGGGCACAATCACACACGTTGGATGGATATGACAAAACTAATGAATTAAAATGCCCAATGGGCTGATCACCCGTTGGCTTGTCACACCGATTACGGAAACAACGGCAGATGGATCTATTTGTTGTTGCCCTAAAGACGCCGCTAGGCGTGATGGGAAACTACAACAGAGAAAATCAATCTGCTGTTGCCCTTAAGACGCCACAAGGCGTGATGGCCTCTGACTGCTTGGTCGGTCTTTGGCTAAGGACGGAAGAAGAAGAAGAATGAATTAAAATAACACGGATAAAAATGCAGGGAAACAGGAGAGGCTGTATGACGAATCGCCAATGAAGAATTCTTAGTCACAACGTTGGACTTATTATGTAATCTGGTCTCATTAAAACCATACTTCTGTCTAGTTATGTGATGCCACCTTTCTTGTACTTTGATTTGATTTTACAGTGTAACTCCAGTGACCTAATTATTTTTTCTTGCGACGTTTCGTAACTAAAGTAGCGGGGGGAGGGTATAAATGTTGCAAAAAAAGTAGAATTTGTACTGTTGTTTATAAAACGTGTTACTTTCTACGACGCTTCACCGCTTAAGTGTGTGTGTGTGTGTGTGTGGGGGAGAGGAGATAGACTGACAGATAGATAGAGACAGACAAGAAAGAAAGACAGACAATCAAAGACAGACAGACAGACATATACATATATATATATAGAGAGAGAGAGAGAAAGAGAGAGTAGCGAAGAAATGAAATCTTTATTTCATCATGGTAAAGAAACAGGCATTATTGCCTTTCTTACATTTCTGCCCTGCAATAATTACAATTCCCAAAGTGTTTTTTTCTTTCTTCTTCTTCTTCCTCGTTCGTCCTTAAAAAGATGTTGGTTGCGTTGTGTCCGTTTACAGCGTACCTGCGATATTTGCGCCTTTCGGCCGACACATCCGACTTCAGCACGGCATTTTTTGGGACTGGGTTTACCAGTGTTTAAAAACAATTAAAACATCGTTAACTTCAACTGTAAGTGGTCAATATTAACTCTCATTCACTTATGTAACGCACAGAGAGAGAGAGAGAGAGAGAGAGAGAGAGAGAGAGAGAGAGAGAGAGAGAGAGAGAGAGAGAGAGAGAGAGAGAGAGAGAGAGAATGAAGCCGGCTGTGGGGGGGAAAAAGTTGTTAGTAATAAAAATGGGCAATTTGTTATCAAAACACAGTTCTATTGTATCCTCTATGACCAAGACATTATTTTGTCTCTTGCTGAGTCATATACACAACAGCCGCCGTTGCCATCCTTCCGACTGGATGTCGAACACGCAACCAAAGTCAACGAAAAGTCATAATGTGCTGTTTCCTTAAAAGCGCGTGCAGGTAAGCCCCATCCCCTTTCTGCTGCGTCATTAATTATGGATTCATACAACAAACCTTTTTTTTCATCTAGGCTATTATTTCGTGTTTTTTTTATTTTTTTTTATTTAATGATCGGCGAGTAGCGCAGTGGTTAGAACGTTGCTTTTCGGGGCAAAAATTACCAGGTTTAAAACCTGGTAGCGCCACGCTACCAAGTGGGCACCCGACTCTACTCTTGAGTTAGGGAAGGCAATGGTAGCGAGCAGGGGAACCGGGTCACTCCCACTTCATAAAGCTGAGACCTAGTATAAGTGAAGTCTCTGACACTTCATAAAGCTGAGACCTAGAATAAGTGAAGTCTCTGACGCTTCATAAAGCTGAGACCTAGTATAAGTGAAGTCTCTGACGCTTCATAAAGCTGAGACCTAGTATAAGTGAAGTCTCTGACGCTTCATAAAGCTGAGACCTAGTATAAGTGAAGTCTCTGACGCTTCATAAAGCTGAGACCTAGTATAAGTGAAGTCTCTGACGCTTCATAAAGCTGAGACCTAGTACAAGTGAAGTCTCTGACGCTTCATAAAGCTGAGACCTAGTATAAGTGAAGCCACTGACGCTTCATAAAGCTGAGACCTAGTATAAGTGAAGTCTCTGACGCTTCATAAAGCTGAGACCTAGTACAAGTGAAGTCTCTGACGCTTCATAAAGCTGAGACCTAGTATAAGTGAAGTCTCTGACGCTTCATAAAGCTGAGACCTAGTATAAGTGAAGTCTCTGACGCTTCATAAAGCTGAGACCTAGTACAAGTGAAGTCTCTGACGCTTCATAAAGCTGAGACCTAGTATAAGTGAAGTCTCTGACGCTTCATAAAGCTGAGACCTAGTATAAGTGAAGTCTCTGACGCTTCATAAAGCTGAGACCTAGTATAAGTGGTCTCTGACGCTTCATAAAGCTGAGACCTAGTATAAGTGAAGTCTCTGACGCTTCATAAAGCTGAGACCTAGTATAAGTGGTCTCTGACGCTTCATAAAGCTGAGACCTAGTATAAGTGAAGTCTCTGACGCTTCATAAAGCTGAGACCTAGTATAAGTGAAGTCTCTGACGCTTCATAAAGCTGAGACCTAGTATAAGTGAAGTCTCTGACGCTTCATAAAGCTGAGACCTAGTATAAGTGAAGTCTCTGACGCTTCATAAAGCTGAGACCTAGTATAAGTGAAGTCTCTGACGCTTCATAAAGCTGAGACCTAGAATAAGTGAAGTCTCTGACGCTTCATAAAGCTGAGACCTAGTATAAGTGAAGTCACTGACGCTTCATAAAGCTGAGACCTAGTATAAGTGAAGTCTCTGACGCTTCATAAAGCTGAGACCTAGTATAAGTGAAGTATATGACGCTTCATAAAGCTGAGACATAGTATAAGTGATGTCTCTGACGCTTCATAAAGCTGAGACCTAGTATAAGTGAAGTCTCTGACGCTTCATAAAGCAGTGACCTAGTATAAGTGAAGTCTCTGACACTTCATAAAGCTGAGACCTAGTATAAGTGAAGTCTCTGACGCTTCATAAAGCTGAGACGTAGTATAAGTGAAATCTCTGACGCTTCATAAAGCTGAGACCTAGTATAAGTGAAGTCTCTGACGCTTCATAAAGCTGAGACCTAGTATAAGTGAAGTCTCTGACGCTTCATAAAGCTGAGACCTAGTATAAGTGAAGTCTCTGACGCTTCATAAAGCTGAGACCTAGTATAAGTGAAGTCTCTGACGCTTCATAAAGCTGAGACCTTGTATAAGTGAAGTCTCTGACGCTTCATAAAGCTGAGACCTAGTATAAGTGATGTCTCTGACGCTTCATAAAGCTGAGACCTAGTATAAGTGAAGTCTCTGACGCTTCATAAAGCTGAGACCTAGTATAAGTGAAGTCTCTGACGCTTCATAAAGCTGAGACCTAGTATAAGTGAAGTCTCTGACGCTTCATAAAGCTGAGACGTAGTATAAGTGAAATCTCTGACGCTTCATAAAGCTGAGACCTAGTATAAGTGAAGTCTCTGACGCTTCATAAAGCTGAGACCTAGTATAAGTGAAGTCTCTGACGCTTCATAAAGCTGAGACCTAGTATAAGTGAAGTCTCTGACGCTTCATAAAGCTGAGACCTAGTATAAGTGAAGTCTCTGACGCTTCATAAAGCTGAGACCTAGTATAAGTGAAGTCTCTGACGCTTCATAAAGCTGAGACCTAGTATAGTGCAGTCTCTAACACTTCATAAAGCTGAGACCTAGTATAAGTGAAGTCTCTGACACTTCATAAAGCTGAGACCTAGTATAAGTGGTCTCTGACGCTTCATAAAGCTGAGACCTAGTATAAGTGAAGTCTCTGACGCTTCATTCTCCCTAAGACAGTATCTGCTAAGGGACTTCCTTTAATTTAATGAATATTTGTTTCACTCAGCGTTGTAACATATTTATTAGTTTGTTTAGAATCTCCCACCAACGCTCAACAGCAACTTGAATAGAGATGATAAGAAAAAGACAATCGAAAGTAACTACCTTTAGTACCATGGCGTTTCCCCGGAGACAAAGATAGATTAGTACTACTGCACCCTCAAGCATGTCGTAAAGGGCGAGTAGTATTAGGGTTGTGAATAGGGCTGGCAACCTCATGATACATAACACATTGCCATAGAAAGCACCTATACAAGAGCACGTGACAGCTTGGTGCCAGGTTTCCTGTAGGAACCAGCTGCCGTGATAGCCCCACGCCTCATAAGAAGCACAAAGGAAATTGATGACGTAACTACCAGCACGTGCTACGGGTGTAGAAATGAGCACAAACGACCTTGACACTTACCAACACGTCCGAAGATCTCATGTGCTCTCTCAGATCATCGTCATCGTATCTGTCACGAGACTCCGTAGTTCGGGACACATCTTCGGCAGAAATTTCACTCGACCTCTGAACTTCTATAACCATTCCTCCGTTATGTGTCTTTTAAGTAAATAAAATAGTACAATAACTCTAAAAATTACACTTCTGTTAGCACCCCACGTTGTTACGTTACCAAAACTTAAAAGTCACAGCACACAGCGTTAAAATTTATTACAAACAGTCCTCGTGGTAAAAGTCTTAAGACAAGAAACACGTGAAGCGATGCAAAGACACGGATCCGATTGTTCCTACCCGAACACGTTTAGAAGTTGGTGTTCAAATCAGTCATTTGATGCAAATCACTTTTTCGATCGTTAAGTGTCACTTCAGAAACAGCAGTAGGTCGTCTGGGTAATCGCAGAAATAGCAGTAGGTCGATAGTTAACCACGCCACAAACATAAACAGTCCTGTTGTTTTTTGAACCCCGGTTTAAAATCGATACCGAAACACTGTTCTTCTAAAGTGTATTCAAAATATATGTTCTGCCTCGGCTTTACACAATTTTCAATCACCGCTAATATAAAGGAATTAGATCCCGATTAACTTCATACTGAAATGACCACAACGTCAAGCCTCTGCCCAAAGTTTAAACTTTGATAAGGAAGTCACTGTTGGAAAAATAAAAAGTTAAGGAAGCACCTTCTTTTCGTCTTCCCCTTAACCATTTAGGATGTTTTCATATTTGAACTAACTTTTCCTTCCGGTTTTCTGAACTAATTATCCCTTTCGATTTTCATCCGAGTCTGCGCATTATCACACACAAATAACACATCTAGCACAAATGAAATCTCGTTTTCAATTCATCAGAACAATTAATTGTAGGCCTATCACTTTGTAGCTACTGTATTTATAGCGGATAAAACGGGGTTAATAGTTTATTTACCGGCTTAATCTATAAAATACAACTCCAAATCCGGATACGTTTTTTCGGAAAAATTCCCGACCATTTCTCAAGTACAATTACTAGATTATGACTGAAAGAATCCGGTAAAGATAGTGACGGAATTTCCTGCACTAATTACACCAATCCTTTCCACCTTGGTCGCTCATATCGTTCACGCACGCGGAGTGAATTTAAAAATACAACTAGACACGCGCAGAAACCTCACGCGTTTACGCTTATAGCCGGCCTCCTTTCGTAACGGGATGAACTCGTCAGCGCAGAGTTCAAGTTCAGATACGCAATAACATTTCCTCTTCCTCCCCCAACTCTTGAATTTGATCAACATCTTGCGTAGAGAGATTTACTTGACGGTTGCATAGGCGTATTACCCCCCTTATTTAAAAAAAAAAATGTACAACTGTTGCAACTAACCTAAATAAGTCAACAGCGAATCATCGACTCAAATACTTCACAAATTAATCATGCTTTTCTTTGGCTGTTTTGTTAAAACAAGACTTACGCGGTATCTCTATGGATGTAAACAAAAAAATTGTTATTAATCATCATCATCAACATAACCATTCAGCTTCCTAAGGAGTAAAGGCCTTTAAAGACGCATGGCAAGTCCTTCAGCTACGCGCCATTTCCTCAATGTATTTCCATGTCTTCCTCAATCACTTTCATTTCTGTCTTCATCTATCTTTTCCGTGTGCTTTTCTAAGTCCTCTGCTTCTCTTACGGTGGGGTTTCCATAACAAGGACTACCTTGTATGCTATCAACATGTTTGCTCCTTTAAAAAAAAAATGCTATAACTAACTTAGATAAGTCAGCGGCGAACCAACGACTCAAATAATTCACGGGACCCAAAGACGCAGCAATAGAGAATGCAGTCAGCGACCCATAGCTTGACTGCTTGCGTCAGGGTCAGCGAACCAGAGCTGACCAAGACCCTACTCCGCCTCCAAGTGGTGATCCTGGAAACAGGCTGCATCACTGCAGTCTGGCTGAGAGAGTAGGGATCGAAGAGGGAAGGCTAACCCGGTCCCCCCAAAAAATGCCGTGCGGAAGTCGGATGTGTCGGCCGAAAGGCGCAAATATCGCAGCTTCGCTGTAAACGGGCACAACGCAACCAACGTCCTCTTCAGGACGAACGAGGAAGAAGAAGAAGAAGAAGAAATAATTCACAAATAAATCTGTTTTTCTTGTCTGCTTTGTTAGAACAAAGCTAACACGTATAACACTGGCTGTAAACATTCAGACTGTTTTCAGCACAAACGTCATTACTCTAAAGCTCCCAATGGATCATAGCCTTCAACAATCGCTAGACAAGTCCTCTTGGCAGTGCCATCAACTCAATACCTGTTCATGTCTTCCTGATCACTATCACTTATGTGTCCAGGCCTCTTCTCCGTGCGTCTATCGGTCCATCTATACTTCTCATTACTACTGTCATTCCAGGACAAGGACTATCTTGTAATGTTACCAACATGTTCTCTTCCCTTTAATAAAAACACAACTGTTAATAAAACTAACCTAGATAAGTCAATAGCGAATCATCGATTCAAATAATTGACAAAAGTAGGCCTATGGGGAAGGTTTTTTAAGCGGGAGTGAGATATACTTCCGGGAAGCCAGGAGGTCCTGTTTTTCTGAAGGGACCAAGAGTCCATTGTTTTTCGGGGAGAATCTTCGAAGTAACTGCTATGGCAGTTTTCCCCAGTGAATCTCTGTGCGTCGGGATGACGACAGAATTCCTTGTGATGTTCTGAGGATTCATTTGCCAGGTAATACCGACCTTTATGCATTATTACGCTTTTCGGTGGCAGAACATGTAAAGGATTACCTAGGGTGAACAGCAGCTCACTGATCCGCCATTTCAGAACTTATATATTTGTGCTCGAGGTAGCCATCCAAGACTGTTAGTCTTATATTGTCCAGAAATCCAGTGACGAAGATATATTGTGGGAGCCGCAGATTGGCGGAACTTCTATCTACAATAAGTATTACTGCAGGGTTGATGATAACCTATTTAACAGAAGTACACGGCCGACGTCAGAACGAGGCCTGTGCTTCCGGCTATTATACTACAGCCTGATATGTGCAATTGGCGGGGAGTGCCAAGTTGCACCTATGTGTCAAGTAACTAAGGCATCTGACGCGTTTAGTCAGAGACGCCAAGGGCGACGCTACGAACTGTCATTATTGAAGAACTTTGCTATTGACCATGCACGTCTATTCTGATGTTTACCTTTTTGAATGCCAAATGTATACCTATCGATGTCAGGTCAGCATGACCTTGTTACACTGACTGTTCCTGTTGATACTATGTGTGTTCCCGTCAATAAATGTCTTGAAACATGCCTGCAGTGTCAAAGCATCCTTGATTACTGCATGTGAGAGTATGGGTTGCAGGATCTACATCTATACGAGCCTAAACACATTCGCGCCTTCATTCGCACCCACACTCAATTCATCATACGCTCGCACTACACATCTAACAACATGTATACTGTCTTGGGCCAGTGATCACCTCAACAAGAAAAAAAAAGACAGTTACATTTCTGGTGGACCAGTTACGTGGGCTCTTATGATACATTTCTTGTCGCCAATGTGGCCTAGAAACTTACATTTCTGATGGACCAGATCTGTGGGTTTAAAAAGAACAGAGCGAGCATTTGACATTATTGTTGACATTTATGGATCCAGAAATTTACATTCCTGGTTGGCTGTTACATGTATGATGTCTCCAGTTTTGTCGAGAAAGTTACAAGAAGGACAAGTACACATTACACTTCTGATCTGTGGGTCTAAGCTACACACGGGACAGCCGTAACACACAGCGCTAATTCTACACTTGCAAGTTTTGGCTACAACAGGACAGAAATAGGTCATCAACGGTTGACCCAAATAAACAGTACGAGCATTTATATTATAATGCTACATAAAGCATAACAAGACATGTACTGAAGTTAACTACTAGGCATTTGCTACGTGGACCATAACTGCATAGAAGGCGGGTTCCTATTGTAAACAGTACTGCTGGTTGTTACACGTTTCATTCAACAACAGACTTTTCTAGGTCAGAGCATTCAAGCTACATTGTTGGAGGTCAAGTGTCTGTAAACAGTACGTGGAAAATGTAAACATTCAATGTGCAAGCCCTAATTTGAGAAGGTCATAGTAACTTTGGTTCGTGAATACCACTTTATGTTACAGTGGATTTGACGTTCAGTGCGCGTTTGACATTTCGTTTCTGTGTTCGCAAGGAGCAAGAAATTTATTTTAGTTTCAGCTGTGACTGAACTTGTTCTGCAACACATTGAAATTGATTGCTATATGTTTATGTCACCTCTACTGTTTTTGTGTATTTTTCTGCGGGTTTTTTCGGTTGGTGGGTCTTACGGTAAATATGCCACTTGATCGAGGCTTACTGTAAGCGTTCTGTAGGTGCAAATTTTCTTAATTTGGAAATTTGCTAGTGACAATTGGTCGCTATTGATGTTAGCTGTGATGTAATTGTACTTAACGTTGTTTTTGTAATATTTTGTCTGTTTTTCAGTTTTGATTGTCGATTTGTTTTGTTTGTATTCTGTAGGTCTCTCCTTTCTTGTGTATTTCTCTACACATTTTTGGTTAAAACAGTGTTGCCATTTGTATTGTTTTGTATCTTTGTCTTTGTATTTTTTTTTTGGTTGTACTACATTACTGTCATACACAGTCTACATACACATACTTGGTCATGTTTTGATATTATTGATAAGGTAGACTCTTCATATAGAGTTTCTTAATAAAATATTATTATATAAGATATTTATACAAGTTCTTTGATAAAAGACTTGTTATCTACAAAGATTGAGACAAGGTGAAATACATATTCAAGTTCTTTATAAAAAAGACTTGTGCCCATAGTGAGTGGGATATAAGGGAATTTTTTTTTTCCACAGGTACTCAGGTGATTTTTTGGGTACATTATAAACAAGAGGAACATACAAAGTCTTTGTCTAAGACTAAGACAGTAAATAAAGTGAAGTGAGTATACAAGTCTATCATTTCAGACTTGTCTCCCATTAAAGTGGGATAATTTAATATATTTGCTTCTGCAAGTTACTGATCTCAGTAGACAAGATGTCTACATTGGACTACTTTATTACACAAGGGAGAGCCCTTGATAAGACTGGTCAACAGTTAGAACAGTGGGCTGTTGCTCAGTATGACAAAGCATTAGCTGCTGAAGAGAGAAGGGCTGCTGCAGAGGAAAAAAAAACTATGGCTGAAGAGAAGAGATTAGAAAGAGAAGCAGCTGCTGAACAAAAAAGGCTAGACAGAGAAGCTGATATTGCTGCTGAACAAAAGAAATTGCAGATGCAGGTGGAGGAAAGGAGATTTGAAGCTGAACAAAAGAGATTAGACAAAGAATCTGAACAAAGGAGATTAGACAAAGAAGCTGCTGCAGAGGAGAGGAAAGCTCAAGCTGCTGCAGAGGAGAGGAAAGCTCAAGCTGCTGCAGAGGAGAGGAAAGCTCAAGCTGCTGCAGAGGAGAGGAAAGCTCAAGCTGAGGCTGAAATTAGAAAAATGGAACATGAGGAAAGAAAAACAGAAGATGGAACTTGATGAAAAACTCGCAACTTTGGAGTTAGAGAAATTGAAATTGGCGAGTACGGGTGCTCAGCAAACAACTTCGAGTACGACAAGGGAGTTTGTTAGTAGGATTAAATTGCCTCATTTCAATCCTTTAAAGGATGACGTAGCAGATTATCTAGATAGATTCCAATTTTTGTGCGATACGCATAACATAAAAAAGGAAAAATATGTTGAACAACTGATGCCATTTTTTACAGGTGACACAGTGACTACTCTTATGACAATAGACGAACATGAGAGGACTAATTATGATGTTGTCAGGGCAGCATTACTAAAAAAATATCAACTAAAACAAGAAGACTATCGTCTTCGTTTTAGGACAATGTTGCCAGAAAATGGAGTAGATTTCTCTGATTTTGTTACAAAGATACGTCGTACATTTACACGATGGGTTGAGTTGTCTCAGATTGAGAAAACATATGAAGGTCTAATGGACTTATTATTGCGAGATAAGGTTTTGTCATCTGTTAATGATTCTTTTCTTGCATTCCTTCATGAGCGTAAGCCTAAAAACTTAAAAGAAATGGAGGAATACTGTTGTCAGTATGCCACAGCACATCCCCATGCTACAGTTAGCAATTCTAAAGTGAAAGAAGGGTTGCCAGCTGCTTCGGCAACACCATATGGCCCTAATTTCAGAAAAAAAATTTCAGGGTGCTCAACAAAAATTGGAATAGGGGAAGTAATCAAAATTACACTCAGAAGCGGAGTAATCCAACACATGATGGTTCTTCGTCTATGCAGTGGAGACAAGATGGTAGTTCTCGTAATTTTAGTGGTAATAATTTGAGACACTTTCGCAAAGGCTATCCAAATAATAACTATTCAAATTTTCGAGGTAATCATTCTCGACGTCAAGATTATGACGATGGTGAATTTAGAAACCGGGATTCAAACCGGAATGATGATTACAATAGGCAATATGATAACAATTTACAGGGGAAATGATAGTCGAAATAATTACAGGGGAAATGATAGTCGAAATAATTACAGGGGAAATGATAATCGAGGTAGACCTAGGTTTAACAAGAAAAGACCTTACCAACAGGCAAACTCTGCACAACAAGAGTTTGATGGAGCCTGTAATACAGTAAATGATAGTGGTAACTCTAGGGCTATCACTGGTTGTGCTTTCGATTTTGGGAGAGCAACTGAATGCCCCCAATGCTTAACATTGTTCGATTCATCGACTGTATCTACGCTAAGTTGTGGTCACCCTCTTCCTGCTCTACCTGCTACAGTTGCGCATGATGGGAGAGGATCTCTCATCTTACATAAAGGTCTAATAAATGATAGGCTAGTCTCAGTACTTTTCGATTCGGGATGTACTACCGTCGGGGTTAAGGAGTCTCTGATAGATCCTTGCTGTGCCACTGGAAAAACAATCAAATGTGTTACATTTGGTGGTACTATGGAAAGCTATCCTACTGCTATTATTAGGATTGACACTCCTTTCTTCACAGGAGATGTCCATGCATGTCTTCTTCCTAATCCTATTGCGGATCTTATAATCGGTCGTATTCATGGGGTTAAGGAATGCACCCCGCAACAAATTTCTAGTTGGGAAGAAGAAAACATTCAAACGGTCAATGCAGTGGTGACAAGAGCTCAAGCTCTTAATCCCCCAACTTCATCTGATAATAGTAATGAAGTTGATAGCCAAGACGAGCACTTGGTGATTTCCCATGACTCGTTTGTTAAACGTCAAGAAGAGGATCCTTCTTTGAAGAAATACTTCCTTCTGGCAAAGAAAGGGGATCCCAATCAAAATACGAATCACAAATCGTATATTACTATGAAGAATGGTATATTGGTACGAATGGTACAACACTCGGACAAGTCTATGCATTCGCAAATTCTTGTGCCTAAGTGTATGAGAGCCTTAATTCTTCGGCATGCACACGATTCTCAGTGTGCTGGACACATGGGTTTTTCCAGAACTAAAACTAGAGTCCTTGCGTCATTCTTTTGGCCATTCGTGAATAAAGACATCCGAATTTATTGCCGATCTTGCAAAATTTGTCAAGAGGTCAAGTCTAGGGGTCCGAGACATGCTGCTCCTATTCAGGCTGCAGATATTCCGATTCGGCCGTTTCAGAAAATGGCTATAGACATCATTGGTCCGTTCAAAATTAAGTCAGCCAGAGGACACCAATTTATCCTCACTTGCGTGGACATGTGCACGCGTTGGCCAGAGGCTATTCCTCTGAAGAGCATATCAACTGTCGATATCGCTGATGCTCTTTGGCTCGTATTTTCTCGTCTGGGATTCCCCGGAGAAATACTGTCGGATCACGGCACTCAGTTAATTTCGGACGTTATGTCTCAGGTAATGGCTACGCTAGACATTAAAAGGTCTCTCAGTAGTATTTATCATCCAATGTCCAATGGATTGGTAGAACGTCTTAACAGGACACTAAAGAACTTACTTGGCAAGATAACGGAGGATCATCCTGAAGATTGGGACAGGGTTTTACCTGCAGTCCTCTTTGCCTATAGAGAGGTTCCCAACGAGCATACAGGGTTTTCTCCTTTCGAACTTGTCTTTGGCGCGCAACCGCGCGGGCCAATGTCCTTGTTACACGATTTGATAACTTCCGATAATATTGACGATGATACACAATCGTCATATGAATATGTTATAGCTCTTAGAGAAAAGATTATCGAATCGTGCAGGTTAGCAACTTCATCTTCCGAATTTGCGAAAGAAAAAGCTAGGCGATTTGCTAATAAGAAAAGACGCCTACGTCAACTTTGTCCTGGAGACAAAGCATATGTCTTACTGCCCTCAAGAGAGAATAGACTTCTCATTTCTTGGAAGGGTCCATACACTATAGTCTCGAAAATTTCTGATGTCGACTATATTGTCGATGTGGATGGAAGGCATAAAACCTTCCATATAAATATGCTAACAGAGTTTATTGAACGTCCAGACTATTTACAGCCTATTTTCCAGGCGACGGACGACTCTCCAGTTCAACATGGTCACATCTCATCCCTGTCCGTTATACAGGATGAGGAAACTATTTTTTCTGACGTGAATTTACCTCTTCCTGCGATTCCACTTACTTCAACGGAATCGTGGAGAGACGTTACAGTCTCTTCCAACTTGTCTTTTGAGGAACAGCGTCAAGTATCCTCTACGTTACAATCATATCAGGATGTCCTTACCGACATTCCTGGACACACAGATGTCATAGAACATGACATCATACTTACTGATCGTAATCCGATCAGAGTAAGACCATACCCAATACCTATTCATTTTCAAGCACAAGTCGAGAAAGAATTGGATGAAATGATTCAACTACAAATAATTGAACCATCCACTTCAGCTTATTCTTCGTCGATAGTTATTGTTCGAAAGAAAGACAATAACATACGTCTTTGCGTTGATTATCGCAAATTAAATCAAGTTACGAAGTTCGATGCTGAACCTATGCCGTTATTAGATGATCTACTTATTAGACTTTCTAAAGCTAAATTCTTTACTAAACTAGACTTGTCGAAAGGTTATTGGCAAGTCCCATTGACGGAACACGCCAAACCTCTCACTGCTTTTTCGACACCTAGGGGTCTGTTTCAATGGAATTTTATGCCTTTCGGGCTTATGAACGCCCCAGCGACTTTCGTGCGCATGATGCGACGAATTCTATCAGATCGTGCAGATGTCATTGCATATTTAGACGACATCTGTCTTTTCAGCGATACTTGGGAAGAACACTATGTGGGTCTAAAGGAATTGCTATCTACTCTACGTGAGCATAGTTTGACTGCTAAACCCTCTAAAGCTTTTGTTGGGTTTAGTGAAATTTCCTTCCTAGGTCATCGAGTTGGTCATGGTCTGTTGAAGACAGAGGACCAAAACATTTCAAAGATATTAAATATCTCGGTTCCGAAGACAAAAAAGCAAGTGCGTAGTCTCTTGGGATTGATACAATTCTATGGAAGATTCATTGAGAATCTGTCCTCCATTATGGCACCACTTTCAACGTTATTGAAAAAAGGTTCTCCTAATATGGTGCGTTGGTCCCAAGAATGCCAATCTTCATTGGATCAGGTTAAGAATTTGTTCTCATCTCATCCTATCTTAAGACTACCGACGATTGATAAGACTTTTGTCCTTCGTAGTGATGCCTCTTCCACTGGGATTGGAGCGGCACTAATGCAGGAATATTCAGGAACTCTGCATCCTGTAATGTATATTTCTAGGAAGCTGAATGCGGCAGAAAGGAATTACTCGGTTTTGGACCGTGAATTGTTGGCTATGGTTTGGTCCATTCTTAAGCTACAAAGGTTCCTTCTGGGCGCGCATTTCTTTATGGAAACCGACCAAAAAGCTCTTACGGCTATGCAAAGTAAGGATTTGAAGAGCTCGAGATCTACTCGTTATGCTATTGCTCTTCAGCCTTTCCATTTCACGGTGCGAGCTATCCGTGGTTCGGATAATGTGATGGCGGACATATTGTCTAGATGCCCACATGATTCCAGTTAAATCTTGTGTCCTAGTTTTTCCTGATATATTTTCAGACTTAGGTCTGTCCTTAATATCATAATATGTTGTAATACAAATGTATTTGGATGATGTTTAGATAATTTAACAAATTTCATTTTGTCCATCCATCAGTGATATGTTGCTAAAATAGCATTGACATTTGTATATTGCTATGATTATATTATTTAGTAATGTTTGATATATGATTGGTATTGCCAGCAACTTAGGTTTCTTGAATGGTATCCCTTAGTTTGTTTGGCTTAAAGGAAATATTTTCTCCTATGTTGGGAGATGATTTGTACCCTCTTCTATTGTACCTGATATTAGGTTCATTGTTTGCATGAGCACAGAAGTGATACTGGTGCTATCTTGCTCATGAACATATTAAAAAAAAAAAAAATTGCATTTTTTTTTTTTTTACAGGGGGGTGGTAGTAATGTTGCTGTCATTTTCGACGGAGTCATCTGTCAAGTTATTTGCTTATGTTTGTATCATAAGTATAATTGTGTCTTTACCTGCGATGTCAGGTTGATTAGGGGTTGTCTTCCCTTGTTTATTCATTCATTGTGTTTGACCTTTAGGGTCAGAGGTTGACAGTTCGGCGTAGGCCTATGGGAAGGTTTTTTAAGCGGGAGTGAGATATACTTCCGGGAAGCCGGGAGGTCCTGTTTTTCTGAAGGGACCAAGAGTCCATTGTTTTTCGGGGAGAATCTTCGAAGTAACTGCTATGGCAGTTTTCCCCAGTGAATCTCTGTGCGTCGGGATGACGACAGAATTCCTTGTGATGTTCTGAGGATTCATTTGCCAGGTAATACCGACCTTTATGCATTATTACGCTTTTCGGTGGCAGAACATGTAAAGGATTACCTAGGGTGAACAGCAGCTCACTGATCCGCCATTTCAGAACTTATATATTTGTGCTCGAGGTAGCCATCCAAGACTGTTAGTCTTATATTGTCCAGAAATCCAGTGACGAAGATATATTGTGGGAGCCGCAGATTGGCGGAACTTCTATCTACAATAAGTATTACTGCAGGGTTGATGATAACCTATTTAACAGAAGTACACGGCCGACGTCAGAACGAGGCCTGTGCTTTCGGCTATTATACTACAGCCTGATATGTGCAATTGGCGGGGAGTGCCAAGTTGCACCTATGTGTCATAGTAACTAAGGCATCTGACGCGTTTAGTCAGAGACGCCAAGGGCGACGCTACGAACTGTCATTATTGAAGAACTTTGCTATTGACCATGCACGTCTATTCTGATGTTTACCTTTTTGAATGCCAAATGTATACCTATCGATGTCAGGTCAGCATGACCTTGTTACACTGACTGTTCCTGTTGATACTATGTGTGTTCCCGTCAATAAATGTCTTGAAACATGCCTGCAGTGTCAAAGCATCCTTGATTACTGCATGTGAGAGTATGGGTTGCAGGATCTACATCTATACGAGCCTAAACACATTCGCGCCTTCATTCGCACCCACACTCAATTCATCATACGCTCGCACTACACATCTAACAACATGTATACTGTCTTGGGCCAGTGATCACCTCAACAAGAAAAAAAAGACAGTTACACTGCTGTATATAATAAATAAAATCGTTGTTATTGCCAAGCGAACCGCGGCATTTACGTATATTATTTTTACTGGCGCCGTAAAACACCTTAAGAGATATGAGCTTGGTCGATTTGTTTTTGTATTTTGTCACACGGTACGGGGTCACCGAAGAACGATGAACTTTGCACGCAGTAACACAGTGACGTCATGTCCCAAAGTGTCAAAGTTAACTACAATCATTCATGATGGTTGCCACCTCAAGTTGATAAGACAACTTGACCTTTTAAAGTACAAATTTGTTTCCACTCCTTGTAATTTATATACAACATAATGGTTACTTTAACAATTGTCTCCAGCTGGCAGGAGTGAAGTTAAAAGTTGCAACTAAGGTGGAGTGGGTTCAATTCACAGTGCAGCCAACATAGGCGGACACTTGGAAGTCCTGACTCAAGCCCCCCCCCCCCCCCCCGTTAAAGTGTAAAGAAGATAAAGGGCCGAAAGATAAAGGACCGAAACACTTGTCCAACTGGGGACTACTTCTGATGATCAGACTGCCTTCTGGTTGTATCGCTCTGTGCAGAGTTTCCTATCATATCATTAAAAGAAAAATAGTTTTTAACTTACCGTCGCCCTACTAACGCTTTATCCTACCCCCACTTCAACTTCTTTTGAGAAAAACGCGCGTTCAAATATTTTGCGTTATTAGCGGAAAAAGATGGATATATCACATTACATAAAAACTTTGCATGATGATCTAAATTGTTAAATGTAAAATGTTGTGTAGGATGATATATTATTTAAACAACGTGATGTCGGCTTATGACCTCAGGTCAATACTGACCAAAAATGAGGATGGAATATTAAGCGACGTTAAGTCAAGTTTATTTGGCTCTGCGTGCTTCCCAGAGTTGCTGAGTAGACAAAAAAAGAATAAACTATTTCTCCCTCAGGCATGTCGTAAAAGGCAACTAATGTGAAGCTGGCAACTATATCACGTAAAACAAAGGGCTACCACAACCACAGCGACAAGAGCACATAAATACATTAGTGCAGGCTTCCTGCAAGACCAGCGTTTGTGGGCCCATACTTCATAAGCAACAAACAGGAGAATGACTGATTAAGCCAAATTTGTCTTGTTTATTCAATAATTATTTGGACAAATTAGCGCCTACCGTGCGCTACCGGTAGATACCAGAAAACCCATTTAATAGATCTCTAAGTGACGGATATGGGGGGGGGGGGGGTGTGTCCTCGGGTTTAAAGGCACTCTCACCCCATTCACAGTGAAAACCAGCAAGCTTGCTTATTATAATAATAATACCCCTTTCAGTCATAACTGACTAAGGGAATACGCCCCTGAGGTGACAGCCCTCAGCTGCTTATGTTCCTGGTGTTCCTTTCGACGTTTTCTCCTCTCTTCTGCTTGTTGTGTGAGCTTCTTTTCGCCCAAACTGAGGTGGCGCTGCAGACAGCATCGCCATTTGGTGCGATCGGCAGCTTCATCCTCCCAGGTTGCTGGATTTATGTCCAGAGCCCTCATGCCTCTCTTGCACACATCTGTGAACCTCAGCTGCGGTCGCCCAACTGTTCTTTTGCCATCCGCCAGTTGTCCGTAGAAGATATCTTTCGGGATGCGACCATCTTCCATGCGGCGGACATGGCCAAGCCAGCGTAGTCTGCGCTGTCTAAGCAGTGTATGCATGCTTTGAAGGCCAGCACGTGACAACACCTAGCTTGCTTATTAAAATTGACTTTATTCTCGAACTGCAACACGATAACAGTTACATACAGTCTGTACCTATTCCAAATACAATGAAGCCTGAAAACAGACACGCTTTTTTATCAAGGCAGATCTTTACATAGCTCAGTGTTTCTAAAGTAGATCACAACATATCCTGGGCTGCCTACCACTGGCCTAAACGTTTATTAATTTGAAACATCAATAATCACGGTTCTAAAATTTACAAACTCTTTTACCACATCTACAATGGACATAAATAAAGTCTATTTACACATTTTCCCGTTAATTTTAGAACTTCCAGAACGCACATTTTCTCATCTCAACTTGTCCTGCACGCTCAACGACGGCGTTCACTTTACTCAACGCAGAACACAATAAACAAATGCTGTTGAAGATACACGACGCCCTTCGTTCTGTCAATAGACAAAGATAAACTCTCCCTTCTGTCGATAGACACACCTCTGCGTGTGACCCAATTTTTTTTTTTTTTGGGGGGGGGGGGGGGGGGGGGGGGGGGGGGGTGGGATTCGTGAAGCAAAGGGTATGCGTTAACTATAGATTATTTACTTGTCTGGCTGTTCTAATTTTGCCTTGATATGTGACCTAGATATACATATGTGATGTGTCACGTTCAAGGTGCATTCTCTATCTCTCTCTTTCTCGCCCCATCTTACCTACCTACCTTCGAACATACTTACCTACCTACCAACCTGCCTGCCTGTCTGACTACCTGCCTGCCTGTCCGTCTGTCTGCCTGCCTGTCTATCTAGTATACTCATTCATGATGATATTAAACTCTATACACAGCGTCCTAACAGGAGCTAATCGGATCACCAGAAGACCCTCAGAGAAGATTCGACCCGTTTACCTTTTCCTCTTTTATACTCTAAAGGCGCGTGCCCATTTGGATCATGTCACCTGAGTGCCATCTTCATGTGTAACTTTCTAAGCAAAAAAGATGAAAGCAGACGTGTGAGGCGTTCGGAAGGCGGGAAGATTTACAGTGATGACGTTAGCTGTATACAGTATGTCCGCCTATTATGTAAGACAGCAGTAGGCAACCTAGCAGGTGTGAGGATTTACTTTAGAAACATTGAGGTCTCTAAACATCTACCTTGATTAAATCATGTTTATTTCCTTGTATCATATAATAATAGCCCCTTCAGTCATACCTGACTACGGGAATGCGCCCCTGAGGTGACAGCTTTCAGTTAAATTCAGCTGCTTATTTTCCTGGCGTTTCTTTCGACGTTTTCTCCTCTTTGCTGCTTGTTGTGTGTGCTTCTTTTCGCCCAATGTGAAGTGGCGCCGTAGACAGCATCGCCACGTGGTGCGATCGGCAGCTTCAACCAACCACGTTGCTGGATTTATGCCTAGTTCCTTCATGTCTTTCACCCCTGGTATCAGAGCATATGGAATTAAGAATAAGTCCGGCCTATATGTACATTTCATCTCTGCCGAACGATCTACTTCCTGGAATTCTATCAACAAAGCGTTGGAAAATAAAAAGTAAATATTTTACCGAATTTTAACTTCACTTCAAAGAAATGATCGCTGTCTATCTTACAAACTTCACAAACAAAGCGAATTTTAGTAAGGTAACTTGCGGGTTTTCACTGGGAATGTACCTTTAAACCTAGGGATATCGCTCTTTTAAGTGCCTGTGGGGGAGGGCTAGTCCGAAATGTACTTAGGTTAAAAATTAATTTTTCCCGTCTCTCACCTAAAGATCTACTAAATTATGTCTGGGGATATACCGGTAGATTAAGATTGACCGCTTCCCGATCCCTGATGTAAGATTTAAAGTTGGAGGAACGGACAATGATATCGAAATACAAAAATACAAAAGGGCAAAAGGACATTCCATGCCATAAGGAAATATATGGAAGTCAAAAGAATAAAGAAGAACACACAAATTAGAATATTTAACTGAAATGTCAAGTCAGTTGTACAAATGTCAAGTTAGTGGTACAAATGTCAAGACAGTGGTACAAATGTCAAGTCAGTGGTACAAATGTCAAGTCAGCGGTACACATGTCAAGAAAGTAGTACAAATGTCCAGTCAGCGGTGCAAATGTCAATTCAGTGGTACAAATGTCAAGTCAGTGGTACAAATGTCAAGAAAGTAGTACAAATGTCCAGTCAGCGGTTCAAATGTCAATTCAGTGGTAAAAATGTCAAGTCAGTGGTACACATGTCAAGACAAGTGGTACAAATGTCAAGACAAGTGGTACTGTATTGCTCCCAAACATGGAGGACAACAAACATGACAACCAGAAAGATAACAGACTTTCATAAATGGGTTTTTAAAACATAACGGTAGTCCCGTAGCAGATACTGCCGATGGGGAGTGAAGTGTTAGAGACTTCACCATACCAAGTCCTGCTTTTTCATGAGGCGGTTGACCAGTTTCCTTCCTCGCTGCCTTTGCCTTCCCTAGCTCAAGATCAGAGTCAGGTACCCATTAACAGATGGGTAGACTGGAGGGTGACGCAACCAGCATGTGCAGAATTGAAGGATTGAAATGGCACGACAAGATCACCAATGTAAACTAATGGAAACACCTAGTCATGTAGGCCTACCAGTGGAACATGATGCCAGGACACTTGCTGGCATTGGATAGGACATACATTGAGAAAACCTTTACTTACTTAGTCGCTCCCCTTCAACCTTGAGGTGTAGAGGTTTGGAAGAGAGAGCGCCAGACTATCCTATCGGTTTTCCACCTGGCCTGGTTCCATTTTAGTCCTCGGTCCTTTCATCATCATCTCAGCCCGTAACCCGTCATGGGTCGTAGGGGTGCCATGGTGGAAGCATCAGCAGACAGGGTCCTCCACTGCTCTCTATCCTCAGCAATGCGTACAAGTGTGGAAAAACCGTGTCCTACCCATTCTTTGATGTTATCAGCCCAGGATTTTCTCTGCCTTCCTCTTCTCCGTTTACCTTCGACTGTTCCCTGAAGGATCGTTTTCGAAAGGGAGTCATGACGAGTTACATGCCCAAACCAGGCAAGCTTTCGACGTTTCACTACTGACAAAAGTGGTTCTTGGTGGCCTGCATAGGTGTTTATTTTCTCTCTAACATAGACATTTGTTTTGTGCTCTTTATAGCAAATGCGCAAAATTCTTCTATAACATTTATACTCGAAAGCCTGAATCCTTCGCTCCGTATCTGCAGTGAGTGTCCAGCCCTCACACCCATACAAGAGAATAGATAATACAAGTGATTTGTATAATTTGATCTTCACAGGAAAACTGATGTTACTTTTCCAGATCACATTCAACCTTGTCATGGCAGCTGAGGCCATCTCAAGTCTTGTCTTGATTTCTTTACTTGATCTTCCATCACTACATATAGTGGACCTGAGATATTTAAAGGTGTTAACTTCTTCTAACGTTTGCCCATTTAACGTAATGTTGGTCGGAACATGTTTCTTATGGCTATTCACCAATATCTTGCTTTTTTCTATATTAATTTCCATCCCATACGTTCTTGTTACTTTCTCCAGTCTAGAGGTAAGGTCTTGAAGTTCTGATTCTGATCCAGCTATCAGATCAATATCATCAGCAAAACGTAGGTTGCACAGAGGTCGGCCTCCAATCGATATGGTTGATTTATAATCGTAGAGAGCCTCCTGCATAATATGTTCTAGATAAATATTAAAGAGCACTGGGGACAGGATACATCCCTGCCGAACTCCTACAGTTGTTTTGAAAAATTCTCCAATGTCATTGCTTGCAAAAACAGCACTGCTTGCGTCCTTGTATAGTGCTTCAATGATATCTATGATGTTGGTATCAAAATTGAATTTTCTCATTACTTGCCATAAGCCTTCATGCCAGACTCGATCGAAGGCTTTTGTGAAATCGATGAAGTTATGGTATAAATCGTGTTGATGTTGGAGATGTTTTTCGATAAGTACTCTAATATTGAAGATTTGTTCTGAGGTACTTCTTTTTGGTCTAAAGCCAGCCTGTTCCTCTGACAAGATTTCTTCTGATTTCTGTTTTATTCTGTTCAAAAGTATCCTTAACATCACTTTACTTGGATGACTAATAAGGCTAATGGTTCTGTAGTTCTTGCACATTTTTAGATTTCCTTTCTTTGGAAGCGGTATTACTAATGACTGCGTCCATTCTTTTGGCCATTTTTTTGTACTCCATATCTTCTGGCAAATTGTTGTCATGATTTTTACTATATCTGGTCCTCCATATTTCAAGAGCTTTGCTGGGGTATTATCCACACCCGGTGACTTCCCTCCTTTCATCGAACATATAGCCTCTTCCACTTCTTCCCGTAATATTGCTGCATTTCCGAGTTCCCTGATTTCGCACTTAATGTTGTTTAATATGCCTAAGTCAGTGTCAAGTTTACAGTTATATAATTCTTTACAATATTCTGTCCACCTTCTCATTACAGCTGTTTTTTCATTGAGCAGAGCCCCATTGCTATCTTCTATGACAGTTACCCTGGGCTGTTGGGGTTTTGATAGTTTTCTTAATGTGTCAAAAGTTGCCTTGCTGTTACCTTTTATTAGCCCCGTATTAATGGACTCACATTGATCAGCTACCCATTTTTCTTTGGCCTGTTTCATTTTCTTCCTAATATTTTTATTCACCATACTGTATTGCCATGCTGCTTCAGGAACCTCTTTCTTAACCTTTTTCATTTCCCGCCTTGTATCACATAACTTCAGAATGTCATCTGTAACCCATGGTTTGTTTATTTTCTTTCTTTTACCAAGTATTTCTGTTGCTGATTCAATGAGCACGTCTTTCATGTTCTCTGTGATTGAGTTGATATCATCCTCCAAAAAATTGAGAGCTGCGAATTTTCCTCCAACAGTTGCCTCAAAGATTCCCGCGATTTCTGGATCTTTCAGTTTGTCTAAATTGAATCTTAACTGAGAACATCTGTTTTTATTATAGTTCTTTTTAAGTTTAAGCTTGAGCGTCATCAATACCAGCAGACTCTGGGTCGTCCTGGGGGTCTGGATCCCTGGCTCTTTGTTTCCCATGCTTGTCGTGGTAGCCGATCTTCTCCCATTCTGCAGACATGGCCAAACCATCTTAGTTGGGACTGTTCTACTTGGGTCTGCAGGGGGTGGGATTTTAGGCCTTGATATTGAGCAAACCAACTGATAGAATTACAAGGTAGTCCCTGTTCTGAAATCCCAGGTAGGAGAAACATAGGGAGACAAAAAGTATGGAGAAGAGAGCTGGAAACTGGTGAATAAGATAACAAAACAAGGAAAAACCTTAACTTGACGAAACAATACAAGGAGGTTTTGAATGTGTTTTTTGAAGACCTGTACACCAAAAGGTATCTCCTACAGGTTTTTCTCGCCCCCTTATTGGGCCATCTCTATCTCCTCGGTATATCTTATTGTTAAGTCATATTTTAATTAAGGGGAGTTAAGTGTTAAAGACTGGAATGTACGGGTCGATTTTTTGTACACGCTTGTAAACACGCTCTGCGTGATGAGAGAATTTCTTAGTTGAGGGGTGGAAGGCGGAGTAATGTTTAAACTGTTACCTGACTAGTTGTTACTTTGTTTAAAGATAGGATATAGAAACTGGTCGAACGTTCTATGAATTAGTTTTGGGGGGAACGGCGGATGAATTCAGCTCACATCTCAAGCTGCGAGTTTGCGCTTGAATGAATTTTTACTGAGCTGTTTTGAGCAGCTGTTATTTCGTGACAGTACGTTTTCTGGCAGAGCTGGGAAATGGACGTGATCCATTTTGCTAGTGTGTTCCAGCATATTTCTTTTGTGAAAGGGGAATTTAATAGAGATTGAAGATATTTTCAGGCCATGGATTATAGGCCATTAAATACATGCATATTTCTGAAGACGGATTTTTGAAGTTCGATAGATTATTTAAGGGAATGTTCTTTCTCCCAGGAAATATATTATTCAGGCCTTGGAGTATGTTGACCCAGGCTATATTATTGTAAACTGTGAGGTATACAGTCCCTTTCTTGAATGGATATTTTGCCATGATGTTTATGATTATGAGGTGCTGTGCTCCGCAGCCTTTGTGCTTGGAATTTTTGTACCAGTAACTGAGTTGTATGAAGTTTCTTACTGATGTCTGATGATCAGTAATGAACTGTCATCAATGATTATATACCTTTGGATTATGCACTCAATTACCTATGGATATTCTTGCTTACCTGATGTGTCATGGTTTGCCGTGAACTGTAACCGGTGAAGTGTGCTGTCCCAACGTCAATGTTGCGGTGTTAATAAACTGTGAAACGTTACAGCTAGTTCAATAATTCCTGACTCTTAAGTTTTGCTGTGGTGTGTGTTTCCAGTTGGTGCAGGTATGCCCGAACCCTTAACATTCGCGTATGCATATATACCACATTACACACCTGTCGGCCATACGTAAGCCCGACCATAAGCTGATTGCCTTCATCAGCGAAAGATATTAACATTGTCTTCGTACGCCACTTAATAACTTGTAACAGAAAGTGATGGCCTATGTGGCCTGTTATAGAGAACCTATATATAAACATCTGTGTTAAAGAAAATATACCGTTACACTTATACAAGTGAATGTCCATGTGGAATTGGAATCCAGACCCCCGAACATATTCTCCAAAATTGCCCAACCCATGATGACCCACGACGACTGGCCTGGCCAGGGGATGCTGAGCTCAAGCAGAAGCTATGGCACTGCCGCGCTGACCTGGAAAAGACTGTGGACTTTGTCCTGGCGACAGGCCTGCAGATTTAGCATGACTACAAACTGAACGCAGAAGTAGAAGATAATCTCTAATCTAACCCACTTTCCTGACATTTTAATCGACGATCATTAATGAATTATAATCCACATTATCCAACGCAGATGCATCTGGTTGGAAACGTCACAGGCTTCGTGTGTAAAATATGATATGTACAAGACAACGAACAAAAATGTGTTGTTTTTTTTTTTAACGACGTTTCTAATTACGTGATTTGCCGCAATCAGTGATATTATGATCGAAACTGATGTTTAAGGATCCCGTTACACGCCCATTAATGCATATTGAGAATATATGGTGTTAGGCCCATATTTTCTTGACCATCGGCACACTAGGGGTGATGTGGTCAGCATCACGCCGGCCTCCTTAACCTTCCTAGAGTTTCTCTGGTACCCAATTCATGAGGCTGGGTCGACCCCGGAGCCGTTTGCGTTCTAAAAAATCCCACCTCAACTGGGGATCGAACCATGGACCACCGAGCAAGGAAGCCAGTGCGCTAACCACTGCGCTAACGCGGCTCCCTAAACTGATGTTTACGATACGTGAAAAAGAATCACATGTTGGCCTACGTGCAAAATGAACATTATCTCCTTCACAGATTAAACTTACAATTAATTTACATCTCCCTCTTCACTCCTTGTGGTGCATGGAAACGCTAATGCAGACGGCTCCCTTGAGGAAGCCTGCTTGACAGCACGTGCTCTTACAGTGGTGGTTTTTGTAGCTTTTTGTTTTGCATGATGAGGTTGCCAGCCCGGTGCACAACCTCGTGTCAGTCGCCTTTTACGACATGCCTGAGGGAGAAATAGTCCTGCTTGTTTCTTTGTCTCCTCACTCACCCCACCCGGGGAACTACACCGTGTAAGTAAGCTTATCGAGAAACAAAAGGTTGCTAACGAAAGCAACACAGCGAGACCATATAAAAACGCATTCTAGCGAGCCTACTGCACCGAGGAGAAAAGCTTTCTTTTTTCTTTTTTTTTAAATAAAATTTTGCCTCGTTTTTTCGAGGCGCGCTCCGTTCAACCTAGACACAGAATCCGTCGGTTATATTAAGGCGCATGTCCAAATATAAAAGACCTTGTGACCTGAAATAATAATAGCATTAAAGTTTCTACGCTTCTTAAAGCAAAATATTAGAAATAAAAAAGCTCGGTTTATATAAAATACGTCGTAATTTAATTTGAGCGTCCGATTGACACAGTGGTTAGAGCACTGACCTCTCGCGGCAATGGTGCCGGGTTAGAATCACGGTATCGCTCCAGTCTACCCAGCTGTAAGTGGATACCTGACTTTGAGTTAGGGAAGAAGCAGTGAGGACGAGAACTGATCACCCCACCTATAGTATAGTAAAGTCTCTAACACTTCACTCCCCTACGGCTGTATCTGATATGGGATTACCTTGACCTTTTACCTTAATTTACAGAACACCTTCATTAACATATAACTGCCACGTGTAGGATCCGGGGGTCTCTGACACAAAGACTGAAAAAAACTACTGTCCCCTCAGTCATGCTGTATGAGGCCACAAATACGAGATTGTGCATGCGGCTAGCAACCTTATCACGTAAAACAAAACGCTAAACAAGAACTACCGCTGCAACAGTTTGTGCTCCGGTGGAGGCTCCATGTCCTATAACAAGGATGGCCAACTAGGCACCTTTCAGAACCGGAATACTGGAAGACATTTTGGAAAGTCATCCATCTGGTTTTGAAAATAATTTTTTAAAAGTAAATTTTACGTCTGATTAGATATCAAAATTTAAATTAATAATTGTATTTCAAAATTAATATCACTGGTATGATCTTACCTTCCTAATATTTCTGTAGTATCTCTACGGCATAAGAAATACTTCTCGAATATTATTCAGTTTTATTTAGCACAGCGTATATATATCATTTAGGACAGCGTTTATACCATTTATGACAGCGTTTATATCAGTTAGCACATCATTTATGTCATTTAGGACAGCGTTTATATAATTTAGGACAGCGTTTGAATCATTTAGGACAGCGTTTATATCATTTAGCACAGCGTTTATATCATTTAGCACATCATTTATATCATTTAGGACAGCGTTTATATCATTTAGGACAGCGTTTATATCATTTAGCACAGCGTTTATACCATTTAGTACAGTGTTTATACCATTTAGCACAGCGTTTATACCATTAGTACAGCGTTTATATCATTTAGGACAGAGTTTATATCATTTAGCACAGCGTTTATATCATTTAGCACAGCGTTTATATCATTTAGCACAGCGTTTATATCATTTAGCACAGCGTTTATATAATTTAGCAAAGCGTGTATATATCATTTAGGACAGTGTTTATACCATTGTGACAGTGTTATGAAAATCGAGCACCTTGATCAGTCCCCTTTACTTTCACCGGCACCCCTCATTCTTTTTCGATCAACTCATCCAACGTGGGTCCCCACCTTTGATTAGCATATACGTGGTATCGCAGAAAAGCCATGCCTTTCGCTATCTGTCTTATTATTATTATTTAGCCACGCCTACCTGTCTTTTTCAAGCGCTACAAATACAGCTACTCAGATCTCAGACTGTCTTTCCTTCAAAACGGGACGGGTCAAGGGCGTCTGCCTGCTGTCAGATTACGACATCACGTCAGCGCCTGGACCAAGAAACACGGGGGAGGGGGGAGGCATTGGTTTTTGAAGTTCCCTAAGAGAGAACGGGTCGTTAATTGTAGAATCAAGGGGGAATTAAGCGAATGCAGAAAGGGGCGATTACCACGTTTACCGACCTCATCCCTTTGTTCGTGTTCCAGGGGACGCAATTTGCTACACCGAGAGAAGGGACCTAAAGGCGTCCGCTTGCTAGCGAAACGAATATGCGGTCGGCAAAAGCGTGAAAATAAGCTTTCATTCAGGAATCGACCGCAGATTTTCCCAAAATGCGGGCAGAGGCGCGAAATCTCGCACTAGCTAACGATTTTATACCCATTTCATATATATACCCAATCTCTTAAAATTCAGTTATCAGTAGCGCCAGAGATTTTGAAGAAAGTATCTAGCTCGCATTGTAAGAGCCATATTACAATTTGGATCACTTATATACGTGGAGATGATTCATTTTTCTATGTTGCGGTAATATACATACATTAGAATTTTGAGTGATTTAATTGTTAAAGTGTTTCTATTATATTTCACTGGGTTTTTTTCTGTGTTAATTAATAACGTATAGCAAATTTTTTCCAGCTGTGAACGAAAATTTAATTACTCGCTATTTCCCAAGTAAGAGATGCTTTAAATTAATTAACAGACGCTAGGCGATGGATAATTAAGGGAACGCAATTTATTTCTATTTCATCATGTGTGAATTTTAAGTGACTAGTGTTCATATCTCGTGTTAAAAGCAATGAGCTTAGCTAGACACTTGTGGGTTTTAAATTTAATTTAATCACCGAGTGCTTAACAGGTCATACCTAAACGTGTGTTAGATTAGGATATTGATAATATTGTTAAAACGTTTGTATTTTCTTCCAAAATAATCTAGGCTGATCATAACCTTGCGAATCTAGCGGTCTTACGGTCTGATGTTCCTATAAGCATCCAGAGATTAGTGTTGTAACAATCTTCATGTTGTGACCCCTGTGCGGTCCACCTTCTCCATTTATGAAGAGAGGTCAAATCAAGAAAATACACACAATATTATAAATTTTAACTGGAACGGAACATTCCCAGAATACAATTTTTTCATATAAATATCTATCATCAGCCTGCTGAGGCAGAAATTATGTACTCCTTTATCTGACTCATGACAGGAGTTTTCCCCCGGATAAACTCAAGAGAACTCACTGTTCATACTCGGCCATCACCTCACAGAACAGCCGATTATTATCATTTAACATTTTCCCCATCACGTCACAGAGTGTTCTCAGCCACCAGAGGCTAGACCACACAGGACAATAGGTATTATTTATTTCTATGACGGTGCCACCACATAGAACACTTATCCCAAACCACTACCTACAACGAAAAGAGGAATATCTAGAAAAATCCTAACGCATCAACTTCAGCGACTACCGGACAATAACAGTCAGCAAACCGGATAGTCTGGGGCTGAAATTGACAAAGAATAGGACTCTGACTTTTTTCTTAGTACCTGTTAGTGTTTAATTCCATGGAACATATGCTGCGCCAACGAATGGGTAAGCAAATCTGAAAAGTGGCCACTGTATGAATGATTGGGTGAACTGGAAGGAAGAAATTTAATTTTCTTTATTTGTTATCAATAACATCACAATCTTTTTTTAATCTCTCACTAATCTGAGTGTCCTCGGGATAGGTTAAATTAAGGACTTGTTTTTTACTCGTCCTGACTACTCCCTACACCCCACTGTTAATTTCTTTGATTTGTTTGAGTTAACTACCTCTGTTGGGATCTTCCTAGTTTTTTCCTTTACAAGAGGGAGGGCCTATTGGATTAATTTTTTTCATTTTTCTTGCCTGTAAACTATATGTCCTTGATGTAAAATGTCTTTTTCTTGATGTTGTGATTTTTTCCCTACTGATAATAAACAGGATAAACCTTAAGCTATCGTTTTGGTCAAACCCCTGCCCTTATATGTTATCCATAGTTTGTTTTCACGTCTGTACGTATTTTTTATGTCACAGAATTTTGTGTATGTGTGTGCAGTGTAACTTGTATTTTGTCCAAGGAGAGAAAGTGCGTCTGATTTTAAAATATAGTCGTAACAGATAGGCTGGATTAGAGCAATTACTCGATCCAAGGCTGTTCTTTTCTCTTACACTGTCACCCCCTCGTGAAACAGAAAATATTTCTTACACCTTCCTCTCACATAGCTATCACTATCACCTCTGCTCGGACGGGACCATAACGTCTCAGACCTATCTTCTTCAAAAATTACGACAACCATTTAGGACAGCGTTTATATAATTTAGCACAGCGTTTATATCATTTAGTACAGCGTTTATATCATTTAGGACAGCGTTTATATCATTTAGCACAACATTTATATCATTTGGGACATCGTTTATATCATTTAGGACAAAGTTTATATCATTTAGGACAGCGTTTATATAATTGGCGTTTGCTTCTCGCGGCAAAGTTAGTGAGTTCCGGGTTCAAAACCTAGTAGCGTCATGCTCAAGTCGAACGAGCTGTAAATGGGTACCTGACTCTGCTCATGAGTTTAGGGAAGGCAAAGGCACCAAGGAAGGAAACTGGTCACTCCATATCATAATAATGAACCTAGTATAGTGAATTCTAACACTCCACTCCCCTACTGGATCTATAAGTACCGACAAGGAACATGATGATATTGCCAAGTATAAAATTAACTCTATATATCTACTAAAAAAAGGTGAAGCATCCCGTTACACGCCTACTGAGGCATATTGGGAATATGGTGTTAGGCCCATATTTTCTTGACCATCGGCACACGAGGGATGATGTGGTCAGCATCACGCCGGCAGCCTTTAACCTTATCTCAGTTGCTCTGGTACCCAATTCACGAGGCTGGGTCAATTCCGGAGCCGTTTGTGGTCTTAAAAATCCCACTGAGGTTCGAACCATGGACCACCGAGCTAGGAAGCCAGTGCACTAACGACTGCGCCACGGCGGCTCTAAATATCTATTACGTAACGGAAAATGTAGAATTATATCCTTGCTGTTTTCTTTACACCTTAAACACCTGTAAAATAAATCTTGCGTCACTAATTTGATCACTGTAAAGAAAATTTAGCGTTACAAAAAAGCATTCAAAAAGCACACAACAAATTGGCACTTTCGTTTTTAACCTGTAGGGTACGGGGTGATTAAAAGAATTTTGAGTCAAGCCACAGATGCGGCGAATTTCATGATTCATACGACAAATCAAATTTGAAAAAAAAAAAAAAAAAGGTTACTAAACATTTTAATTAAAGGGTAATTTTCGAAATTTCTATGAATGACTTTGTTCAAGCATTATTCTTGTTTGCAGATCATACACAAATCAAGGAAGCCCAACTATTTGAGGGAAAACAAACAAACAAAATTAACGTAAAACCTGCAATATTTCTCTCTAACCAAACTGTCCAATTGTGGCTGAATATCTGAATGTCATAGGCCTGTTAAATCACGTGGTTATAGAAGAATCCCTCCCAGCTTTCAGGACAGGCCGGAACTATCATTAGTGTGTACATTTTCAGCCAAAAACAAATTTTTTTTTTTTCTTGTAGAAATTGTTTTTCAGTATCAAGCCAGGTCTAATAATTGATTCGCTACACTTCTGTTAACAATTCGCCGAATGTATCGATTGGCGAACGTATTTCCCACCCTCTACTGTTGGTTATTCTCATGCTCAACAACTGTTACAATGTTTACAGCCTTTTTTCCCCCACCTCGGTGCATTGCCTACAGCTGTTACATACGGGTCTTACCCACATAACAGAAAAGAAACTCCGAGGGTAGCTAAAGCTGTTTCAGTCTATCTGTACGGTGACTGAGAAGTCACTTCCTATATTTGAATCTTTACTTGTATCCATTGTATATACATGAAGCTAATGTCTAAACCAGGGTTGTGGAGGCGGAGTGGTGGAGTAACGTTTTATTTTGGTGGAGTTGGAAAAAAATGTCCCGAATCCCGAATTTTACGAGACTTAAGCCAAGGGAGATCCTTTTTTAAGCAATCAACTCAATTAAAATTTTTTTTTTTAAATTATCATATACTGAACCGCTTTTTCAGGTTTTTGTTTTGTATTATTGCATAAAGGAATGAATAGTTCAAAATGTAATCTACAAAAGCCACGTATACATTAATTCGCACATATACCATACTTACACATATAACTCTATATAAGGGCATAACTTTATTCCATATGACTAATAAAAAACTGCACTCGGAGTCAGCAGTCGGAGTTCTAAAATTTATGGAGTCCGGAAACAATTTTTGTCCGACTTCACAACCCTGGTCTAATTAAACACTCAGCAATAACTGTCATTTAACTAATAAGTTTTATCTTTTTATTGTTTTTAAAAAAATAGAACAAAGATACAATACTGCAATTTCACGCTTTTAAAAAATAAACAGGGGGTGAAATGACTTTGCAACCACCCTGTACTACTGTAAAAATAGGTAACGGTATTGTCCTATTCCCATAGCATATACAGCCGTCGGGGAGTGAAGCGTTAGAGACTTCATTATACTAGGTCCAGCATCGAGAGGTGGGGTGACCAGAAAAGTCAGGTACCCATTTTCAGCTGCGTAGACTGGAGCGTGTCGATACCGTGAATCGAACCCGGTACCTTTTGCCGCGAATGACCAGCGTTCTAACCACTCTGTCAATCGGAAGCTTTGTATTACTGTTAAACAGAATAAAACACGGTTCAATTACGAAAATATTAACACTTATTATGGACGGAATATCCCTAAAGTTTGTTAAATAAAAGGTAAGCCCTTTCACACGAAATACCGAAACAATACACAGAAATTGAAAAGTACCGTATTTCTGCCTTCCAAAACATGAAGTAGATTGGTAGTATTAATAACAGGCGAAGACACAGTATAATAATGACTGTCTCTTCGTCTTCTAGCTTTAGTTATGTGACCGTTAACTCCGTGGAAGGACGTGAATCCAGTGTCCATAGAGAGAGAGAGAGAGCCAGTGAATGGTTTGGACTCCAAACAAGTTTATAAAGTGGGGGATAGTACACACACCTTTCCCCGAAATTTCAGTCCCCGTTATTATTCAGAAGTGACCGCTTGCTGCCCGCACCGCGCGCGGTGGAGGAGGTCGTGGGGCATTTAGGGTGACAGAGCTTCGGATATGGTTGTCAAACTGTATAGCAACCTGCCAGACCACAAGGTGTTTTTTTTTCTTTGGATGTGCCCTAATATAAAAATGTAAAGTTAGTAACACAGAAGGTACTGCCGTAGCGGAGAAAAGTGTCAGAGATTTTATTATTCTAGGTCCAGCTTTATGAGGTGCAATGACCAGTTTCTTTGCCTTCCCTAACAAAAGAGCAGAGTCAGATACACATTTAAAGTTGGGTAGACTGTAGCGTAACAAGGAAAAAGCCAGATATAGTAAATTAGATATTTATAGACAACGTTGACTGATCAGGTATTCTCTGTTATCACCAGGTGATCTCCAAAACACCATCTCTACCCTCTAATGGAGCGCCCGATTGACATAGTGCTGGTCTCTCGCGGCAAAGGCGATGGGTTTAATTCACGGTGTCGACATGCTCTAGTCTACCCAGCTGTAAATGGACACCTGACTTTGCTCTTCAGTTACGGAAGGAAAAGGCAGCGAGGAAGGGAATTGGTCACCTACCTCTCGATGCTGGACCTAATATACTGAAGCCTCTAACACTTCCCTCCCCTACGACATTCTCTGATATGGGACCACCTTTACCCACTAATAAAGCGTCCGACTGGCTAAGTGGTTAGAGCCCTTTCCTTTTCGGTGGCAAAGTTCTGCTTGGGGTTTCCGGTATTGAAACCTGGTAGAATCACACTGTAAATGGGTACATGACTCTGCTCTTGAGTTAGGGAAGCTTAAGGCAGCGAGGGAGGGAACTAGTCACCCCCACATCATAAAGTTGGACCAGGTATAATAAAGTCTAATTCTTCTCTCCTCTACGGCAGTAACGGCTATCGGACTACCTTGACCTGTTATCATTTTAAACAGCGTCGAGTGGTAGAGTGGTTAGATTGCCTGCTTTCGAAGCAAAGTTACCGGTTTGGAAACTAGATCTCGTCAAGTTCTAGTATACCTAACAGTAAATGGGTACTTCACTGCTCTTAAGTCAGGGAAGGTAAAGGCAGCGAAGAAGGGAAACGGTCACCCCATCTAAAAAAACTGAGACCTAGTATAATGAAATCTTTGACACTTCAACTCTATAAGATAGTATCTGCTTTGGGAATTCCTTTTACCCTTTAATGATAATACACACACACACACACAAACAAGCTATAACGGGCCCTCTTGATTCGAACAAATACAACGGCTACATTATGTCGACCGAATGGAGTCTAGTAGGCAGACGAAAAAACTTCAAACAATCTGGGGGTACAAGACTAAAGAGACGTCCACGAAGAAGATGGATAGATAACAGTGAGATGGTCGTGAGTCTGCCTGGCATTCTAACGTGACGAGAGACCATCAATGGTAGAAATGAAAACGGTCCCTGTTTGCAGTAGGGAATCTTATAGATTTGAACCGCTGAAGACACAGCCCTGATGGTAACACTCCAACAGTCGGACGACAATCCGACCATTTTCCCCTTTCACTTTCACAAGCCAAACGGATGTTAAAAAGATTTCATTTTACCCGCTAAAACAGCGCACACTTAAAAAGTGTCAAATATGCGGTAGCCGCTCTCAACCCAAAAGTTCAAACTTTTTGCTTGCCTGTGTGACCTGTTCTAACCGAAGGTAAACTTTATGCGGTACTGTTTCGGGACACGGACTGTAAATACGCTCTGACAAAACAGCGAAATTGAAGATCTGAATTAAACTAGGAAGACAGATGTTTTCAAATGTATAATTAATAACCAATTTACTAAGTTTTACATTAATCTTTTTTTTTTTTTTTTTGAAGTGTAGTAACCAGTCAAGTGTCCGACTGGTAGAGTGGTTAGAGCGCTGTTCTCTCGCGGCAAAATGTACCGGGTTCGATTCATGGTATCGACCACGCTTCAGTCTATCCCGCTGTAAATGGGTACCTGACTTTGCACTTGAGTTAGGGAAGGAAAAGGCAGCGAGGAAGGGAGCTAGTCACGCCACCTCTCGATGCTGGACCTAGTATAGTGAAGTCTCTAACACTTCACTCCCCTACGGCAGTATCTGATATGGGACTACCTTGACCTATTTTAGTAACCAGTCAAGGGAGCAAGCAAAGCGCAACAGGCTCTATATTACGTTTGGGCCAGTAAATAACTTTTCCCAGTACCAATGAAAACTAAAAATTTAGTTTACCCCAAGGTAGAGGTAGTCTCATATCAGTTGACACCAGGTAGTTTCCAGGTGTATCTGAAGGTACAAAAAAAAAAAAAAAAAGATTAGTACTAGTGCACCCTCAGGCATGTCGTACAAGGTGACTAATATGAAGTTGTGCATGAGGCTGGCAACTTCATCATGTAAAACAAATTGTAAAACAGAAACGACCGTTCAAGAGTATGAGACTGTCAGCCGCAGGGTTCCTGGAAGGGGGCCAGCTGCACGTGAAGGGGGCCAGCTTTTTCTGTCACTAACGCAAGGGATGCAACTTTGTGAAAGTTAGGTATTGTTTCCCTTACTCCACTGCCCTGGATGTAACAAATAGTAACCACTAAGTACATAAACTAGTTTTTAAGACTCAGGTATGCCAGTGACTTTGATATTCCATTACATTTTAACATTTTTTTCTTGTTCTCTCTCTTTTTTTAATAATTTAATAACTCCTTTCATTGTTATCCCCTTGTGTCTTCCTCAAATGCACCGATGCAATGAAACTAGGCCAAGTTTACGGTGACTGTAGAATTGTTCAACCATTCTGAAAAAATTTTGCAAAGCATTAACTTAACTACTAAGCCGTTCAAATATCGTCCCTGAGAATTTGCAAGAAAGAAAATATTAAATCTATGTCAAGTTCGTGTACTGACCTAGTATTTATGTACGCCTATTTTCACGAATCCTTGAATCGCGCGATGCGAAGAAGGGCAAGGTGTGACAATGCAACGTCAAAAATTTGTCACGCGCCATGCTAATTATGTCACACGACACGTAAAACTTCACACTATCCTACATCTTCGTTTCATAATAAAAAGTATGATTTAGTTTTGGGCAGAAGCATTGTAAAACTGGTGTCATAGGATACTCGGTTCAGCCTCATGTGGGTTATAATTTGGGTATATAGCGTTCTTTCTCATAGATGTCATATTATATTGGTTATTTTTCTTGTGCTGTTTTTTCCAGGCTGCGAATTTCTCTGCCGTTTGTTGTGGCGCTACCTAATGTCTGTAGTGTTTATGGTGTTTCGAGGTTAATCTATCTTTAACCTACTGTATACAACTCTTTATACTGTATACAAATCCGGCCGATTTCCCTACTATCAGTCATAACTAAACCTCTTGAACGACACATGTATAAACATATTCTTTCTTCACTGAAAACTTATACATGAAAACCAATCTGGATTTCGACGCAAACACTCTTGTCAATCCTTGTTGACTAAGATTACCGAAATCTGGCAATCTAATATCAACTGCGAAAAGATAAATGGAGTATTTGTTAGGAATTCCCTACCCAAGTCTGTCAAAACTGATAATTACATCTCATTCAAAAGACATCTGCATTCACATGTCATGAAATCTTGTACACACATTTAACGACAATTCTGTTTCAGTTATTTCAACATTTCCATGAGCATTTAACTGTCATTGTATTTTTTCAATTTTAAATAGAATTTTTAATATTAGGTAGCTTTATTGCTTGACCTCTCTCTCTCTCTCTCTCTCTCTCTCTCTCTCTCTCTCTCTCTCTCTCTCTCTCTCTCTCTATCCCTCTCTCTATGTGCGTGAATGAATATGAGTAAATGTACTTGTGTACGCTCAGTTTCTGATTGTGATGATAATGTTAATTAGTCCTGTCTGAAGTTGTTAATATTTTAATTTTAATTTGTAAAACGCTGAAAATTGTATTGCAATGCAGAAATGTAAAAAGGAAATTATGCCTATTTCTTTACCCTGATAAAATAAAGATTGGTTTTCATGTATAAGATTGTAGCTGTTCAGTGAAGAAAGAATATGTTTATACATGTGTCGTTCAAGAGGTTTAGTTATGACTGATAGTAGGGAAATCGGCCGGATTTGTATACAGTATAAAGAGTTGTATACAGTAGGTTAAAGATAGATTAACCTCGAAACACCATAAACACTACAGACATTAGGTAGCGCCACAACAAACGTTCGTTCGTTCGTTCTTTGTCAATGGAAGTAAGAAACAGTAATAGTCCGTAAGGATGTGTACTGGCGCCACTTCTGTTCGTCACCCACAAAGAGAACATCATTAAAGATCATCACCTTCCCCCATCAGCTCCCCAAGGAACATAGACCTTCAACAACCTTATGCCAAGACTTACTGCCAGGTGCCATCAAGATCTGTTCACGTCTGCCTCATCCATTTCATGTCTCATCTCCAGTTCTCTTCTCCGTGAGCTCTGTTGTCTCCCGCTATCTCTCTTATCATGAAGATTTCAGAACAGGGACTGCCTTGTAATGCTATCAACAGGTTTCCTCAACGTGTGTCCTATCCATCACGAGCGTCACCAGAGATACAAACAATTAATCATACAATCTAAATGAACCAGGTAATCTAAATGAACCAGGTAATCTAAATGAATATATGAACCAAATATCTACATTTACGCATCATCATCGTTTCCTTACGAGAGCGCCCGATTGACTAAGCCCGGGGTCGGCAAACTACGGCCCGCGGACCAGATACTGCCCACAACTTCATTATATCCGGACCGCCAACGATATACCAACCTTTCTAATAATGATCCATTTCTTACAATATCACAGGAAGGTGAAGACAAGTGTAAATTTTACACTTTTGTTAATTTTTTAATGTTAACTCTGTAGGCTTTCTCAAAGTTTATGAAGTTTTTGTCCTACATACAAATGATCCAATTCCCCAGAAATACTTCTTTACCCTTTTTTTTAAATGTTCCGATTACGTCCCTTGGCTGTGAGGTAAAGAGAGGACCGTCCCTTACACGGTCATTAAAACTATATTAATATTTTCAATAATTATTTGTTGTCTGTCACATCGGCACCTTTTAAAAGAACAACTTAGAAGCGTTATCGTAAGGAGTAGCAATTAAAAATAGTTTCATGTCAATAGGTCAAAGTGTGTAAATATATATACAGTATAAAGATCAGACATCCAGACAGAGAGGCATTGCCTTATCTTTGTGTGTCTCTGTGTGCGCATGCGTATATATATATATATATATATATATATATATATATATATATATATATATATATATATATATATATATATATATATATATATATATATATTGCAACAACATAACAACATTCGTAATCTTTTCATTCCTTAAACCCACCAAAATAAACGGAAGTAACCCAGCAACCGGGCGTATCTGTGATGCAAAGATGCCCCCTCCCACCCCCAAACCTCTCAAAATGCCAGATCTCATGTGGGGGCTCAGCCCTCCTTTCGAAACAACAGCATCCACACAATCTCCTATTTAACCACGCCTGAAAAAGCTACCAATTATACTAAACTTTGCAACATGGCCTAAAATAAGCCTTGCTAAACATAGGACTAATCGTTGAAATGTACATAAACGAAATCTCTGGAGCAACAATCGGTTAAATAATGTTTGACGTTTCGCAAAATCATAACGATTATCTCCCTTGCAAAGCACAACTTTATGGAAGCCAGAAGGGCAGAAAAAAAGGACAAAAGTATTTCTGTTCTCAAGCCCAATGGTTCTCTACCCTTTTCCCGTCCCGTACCCTCTAGCTTTTAGTAATCCTCTCCGTACCCTCTGGTTTTTTAGTAAACCTGCCCGTAACCTTTGGTTTTTAGTAAACCATTCTGTACCATTTGGTTTTTAGTAAACTTCCCGTACCTTTTGGTTCTTTGTAAACCTTCCTGTGCCTTTTGGTTCGTTGTAAACCTTCCCGTATGTAGTAAAGCCTGCGAGAATAATCGCTCATATTAGTAAGATTTTAGTCATAAAATGATAATAAATAAACCCGCCCGATTGTGTCTGACTGTGATCCTCTCACACGCCAGCATAGCGCTGAATTTTATGCCGTGGACAGGCTTAGAACCGACCCCGCCGTTTAAACCTACTCGCTTTTCTTGTGACGTACATTTTTAACATTTTGCCCGATCTGATAGAGACTGCGGCAAGACTTACAATTAACGATCTTGCGGAAGTGTGCCGCCAAACTACTGTCTGAATTAACGTAATATTTAACTTTAACGCTGGTAATCAGTAGTAATCCTTACATTTTTTGGTAGTGTAACACGAGACAATACAAAAATTTAACGCCTATTCAAATACCCGCCGCGCAAAACCCCGCTTCGCTTGACACGTTGTGCCTTGCATATATACACGTTGTGGCAAAGCCAACACAGGCAAACACGCAGACAATTTTATTTCCTCCTCGCGGTAGTATTACTGACGTCACTAAAACAAGTTAGTTATTTGAAAATACATGCTAGCGAGAGATGAAAAAGGGGGGGGGGGGGGGAATGGCCGTCTTGTGTAAAATTTTTATTTGACGATTGACAGTGACAAAATTGAAAATTTAAACCATAATGAAACTGACCCTAAAAATCATATGGTAGTATAGCTTAGAGTCCACTGAGCAAGAATGTGTTTTAAATAATATGGTAGTCCAAGTATTAGCCAAGTTATTGAGAAAATACTAAATGTCTACGGACGCGCGACCAGACAGACTGTTGTTCCTGCTTGTTTTTTTCATAACGTTAGTGGGGACGCCAGCTTAGAAAAGAGGCATTAAGGTAATTCAAATTCGCTTGGGCAAAAAGAGTATAGGAGGAAAGGGGAGCGGTAGGAAAATTTTTACCCAAAACTAAACATCTTTTTGTATTGGCATAACTAAAGCAGGCTGGCCAATCGACTACCAGACGCAGATTTTGTTTGGAATTATTTTTGTTTTTCAAAAACTACATTTGAATTCTGGTAGTCGCAAGCTTTCGATTGGCCAGTGCTAATAAATATTAGCAAAAGGCTTTCATTATTCAGTGCCAGTTGAACAAAACTTTTCATTCAAATACGCTGAGATCAGCTGTGTTAATTTTAAAATTAAATAAAGAAGTATTCACAGTCTGGACAGTGCAGAAGAAACTGAGGCCACTTCTTTGCAAGTCAGCGTCATTTGTTTATATTTCTTGAAATTTGTGGTAAGAATGCTTTATGAATTATTATGTTTAATCCCACTGCCAAAGTTAGATACTGCTATTGGGAAAAGTGAAGGACGTGCCGGGAGCAGACATTGTTGAGTCCTCACATTGAACTGTATCTAACTGATGTATGTTTTCATGATTGTGTTTTAATAGTTATTGCATTAGAATATATTAGTAAGCCTCCGTGTTCCATGAACACTGTTCAACATGCCTGAAGCATTTATATTTAAAAAGGAAAAGAAGAGAAAATCATACAAAAGGAAATGTGGTTACTCCCCATTATTTTATTGAGGAAAACTATGTAAACGTACAGTGGCGTATCTGCCATAGGGACCTGAGGTGTGGTCACAGCAAGGTGTGAGTCGTGTAAAATTAGGGGCGAGTGCACCTGTAATGCACGCGAGGCTGACCCCATATCACCGTAGGAAAATAATAAATATAATAAGTGATCAGATATAAAAGGCCAGGGTGTCCTTTTGTTGCAGAGGTTTTATTTCCTGTTGCCAGCCGGTAACAGGAAACCTGCTGAGTGAGAATAAAGCCATCAAGTCTCCGACCATTCGTTTATGCTGTCAAAAGATAACGGGAGGAGCTTGGGCATTTTGAGAGATCGAGATTTTCTGCAACTTCATACTGTATTATCATTCTACAAGGAATCCCAGGTGATGTGTTAAGCATCTGGGTATATCTGACATTTTCGTTTAATAAACTCTGGTATTTCAAAATCATACTCAGGAAGTGTATGGGGTGTGATGAAACTACAGCCCCTCATACACAGTGACTCTCCCTCTTAGATGAATAAAGTGTAAGCTGTGAACATTCCAACAGGAAAGATATATATATATAGTGACTTTATAGTTATTGGGCAAATTGTCCACACATTTTTTGTTGATCTTTTCTGTAAACTATCTTGTCCTCATTTTCAAAGACCTGTCCAAAAGATATGGCTGGACAGGCAGATTAAATTGTACAGAAAAAAAAAAAACATTCATTTTAAAGAAAAACTTAACCACTGGTTTTATTCACTTCCTCATAGAAAATTAAAGTGTTTTCGTGTTGTGTACCATCATTTCATTTCTCCCCTAGACACTAGGTACATCATACACCAGACACTAGAGCCAAAATAGTGACCGTGTGAGATCTAGGGAGGTAGCGTTAGGTTCCCTGCATATATTTCATCATCATCTTTTAGAGTCAGGGGCCTACTGTAGCGTAGCAAATGTTGCGTAAGTATTATATGTGTTGATAAATGTTCTGTGGAGGATGTCGCATTTGCCACACAACGTTGAGGGTGTTTTAATTCATCTGCTCCTCTCAAGGTATGATAATCCTGGCCTTTGCGGAGTAGTGTGCCACCCTCAGACACCAGGGATGATGAGGCGTAGTAACTTGGTGTCTGTAGTCTGGTTTAAGTGTGATGTAGATGTGTATACAGACAGTGAGCATTACGAACAAGTCAATCCACACAATGACGTCACGTTAACTCACGATGTGAAAAGTCAATGATGCTTGCAACAGCTAGTGACGGTTTTGTATAATTTATTATAAACGCCACAATGACGAAGTGTGTAGACATAAACAAGCAGGTACATCATAGGTACGATCAAACAGTCATTATTACATATGTAGACAATTCAACTGGCACAGCAGACAGCATCAAAATAATGTGCATCATCTGCCTTTTAGGATATCGTAAAGCCGCTGTACATGTAGTCAGGTAGTAACTTCCCCCTTTCCATAAGAGCTAGAAGATATCAACTAGGAGATTAAAGATGGTCTCCTCGATTTTACCTCAACAAGACAGGCATGTCTTTTGAGCGCCACATTATCGTCCTCTATTGTCCAGCAAACAGCAAAGGTATCAAACCTAGATCCATCAACAAAGTTCAGGAAGCAAATAGTCCGTAGGACAGGCATCAATCGATGCGTGACAATCTAAGTGGATCATGAGCTGAGTAAACTAGTCATATCGTAGACTTTAGAATAAGGCAGGCTAAGCAAAAGTCAACATCACAAGATGGCGATAAAGTTACTCAGCCAAAAAAGGGATTTAATTACCTGTTCATAAGGAATTAAATGAATAATCACATATGCCTCCAGGCATTAGGAATAACACAGAGATATATCATCTCAAGATAGGAACAACAATCATGAGGACTCCTTCCTGAATAAACTAAGCGAAGACTAGCGCATAGCTACGTCTCGCCTTCACAGCTTCTCAGCACAGACTGACCTGGGCGGAAATCGTTTTACCAACGCCACAAAAAGGGATATGCGCAGAAAACGCGAATCGAATACAACTCAGGCCAATTTACGAAACGAAGAATGTTCTACAATGTTTGACTTAAGACCCATTACCTTAAAAGGAAATGAATCTTGAAACATTGCGATTGCCAACTGTTTTCAAAGAACTGACGATCTGAGCGCTCCATATATGGTCGTGACTCAAAATCGTTCACACAGCTATCGGCAACCCTAGCTATCAAGATAAGACAACTTCTTAACGATAGCTATCAAGATTTGACGACTGTAGAAATAAAAGTGACTACAATTTCATGAGTTCCTTCCCATGCATTAAAAAATGAATCTAGTTAGAATGCATGTTCAGAATAAGTTGCTACAAGTTTTTAGCAGCAATACCTACATGTGCTTGACCTCACACGGTTAATACAGACACGGATTTCATTCTTTTAGGATACCATCATAACCTCCCCAGCAAATCAAACTTTGCTACACCGTACACCCAGTTCAATATGAAAGATAATACTCTAGAGTTTATCATACATACGCGCACAAGAAATTAAATATAAAGTTGTTAAATGTTTATCTACACACAGTCACATAAATTAGTGAGACCCCTGATTCCGTCTCTTGTCGTCTAACAGTTTTTGAAAGAGATACCCACATATAATGTTTGGCCTATATTTAGTTTCTTGCTTTGGGTTTCATTGAGAACAGCATTTACCGTTTTCTCTTCAATCCATAACCTTTTTTTTAATTTTTTTTACTAACACTACAATTCATATTCTAGTGTAATAAAACTTATTTACCAAATATTTCCCCTACCAATGACTACAACCCACAAAAGCCAGATCCAAACCTCAGAAATGAGGCATCTGAGGAAGGTGGCTGAAGTAACAAGAAGAGATATGGTCTGCAACCAGACGATACGTAATGGCCTCAAAGCCCAACACCTGCAGACCCGAGTGAAACAGTCCCACTTACGATGGTTTGGCCATGTGGCAGAATGGGAGAAGATAGGCTACCACGACATATATGGAAAACCAAGAGCCAGGGATCCAGACCTCCAGGATGACCCAGAGTTCACTGGCAGGACAACTTAGACAATCTCTGAAGGACCGAGGACTAGATTGGAACCAGGCCAGGAGGAAGACAGCCGATATGATAATATAGTGCTCTCTCTCTGGCAAATTTCTACACCCCTGGGTAGAAAAGGAACGACAAGTACGAGTATATTCCCCGTGCCCCTTGACAATGCTTATCAGCCAGGTTGAGAGCCCCTGTGCTAACCTGACTGGGTGAAGTTGGTAGACTACTATCTCGGATGTGTCTGCGGGGTTAACTCGCAGGCAGAATTATAAATACAGGGGGGCGCTCAACATTTGAAGTTCTAGGTACTAATTTAGTTATATCACACGCGATTTTTTTGCCATAAATACTCAATTTTCTCTTAGAACGCCAAAATTACACCACATTCTAAGTGTATGGTACTATAAATATATTTGAAATTAAACATTCTCGTCTAAAACTGATTCTGTGCGTCAGTGCAAATGAACACGGGATAAAACAAAACATAACACCTCTGTCATGCATTTTATAACATAAATATTATACACATAAAGGTCACGTGTTTCAGGCGCTCGTGAGAAATAAAGAAGCAGAAAACAAGACAACAGAAAACAACAGAAGTGAGTGGCTTACAGGAGAAACGAACCCAGGACCTTCCGAACGGCACCCCAGCCTAGCTACAGAAGCGAATCACACTATGCTCCCTGCATAAAATGTCCGCTGGTACGTAACCGCTTTCGTATCCCCTGAGATCAGATCAGCTGCCTTCTCTGCATCGAAAGTTGGCTGCACTAAATCTCTGAAGTCTTGTTCTCTTGCCTTCATAACACATTCTGATTGGCTCTTTCTTTCACAACACATTCTGATTGGCTCTTTCCTTCACAACACATTCTGATTGGCTCTTTCCTTCACAACACATTCTGATTGGCTCTTTCCTTCACAACACATTCTGATTGGCTCTTTCCTTCACAACACATTCTGATTGGCTCTTTCCTTCACAGCACATTCTGATTGGCTCTTTCCTTCACAGCACATTCTGATTGGCTCTTTCCTTCACAACACATTCTGATTGGCTCTTTCCTTCACAACACATTCTGATTGGCTCTTTCCTTCCTATCTTTCATCGTAGATCTCCTCTTGTTCGTTTACCCTCATTTTTCCGTCCAGTTTAATTTTCAGCACGATTGTATGCTTCTGTGGGTGTTTAAAATATTTCATCTCTTCAATGATGATTTCATTTTTTAATTATCTTGTCAATCCTGCTTTCCTATGACTTCTTTACTTTCTTTATTTTTCAATCAAGGCCCATGTTTTCGAGGTACTGAGTTAGTTTATTATGAGAGATTTTGCCAAAAGCTTGCTGCAGTCTATGAAGCACACGTGCTTAATTTTGTTGTTGTTGGTCCTCTATCTTTTTCTCTCTTAGTATTCTTACAGGAAATATTGCTTATCTATATCCGCTGGTCTGCCGAGAACCAACCTGTTCATCATCACCCTTTTCCTTGGCGTTTCTTATGGAGAATGAAGTTACCACTGTCTCCGATACCACTGTCAGAAGTCTGCACCAACCATTCATATGATCTTTGTATGTGTTTCAGTGGCAACTATTTTTACATGATGAGGTTACCAGCTCCTTGCACAACCTCCTATAAGTCGCCTTGTACGACATGCATGAGTGTGTAGCAGTCCTATTCTTTCTTTATCTCCTCAGAGACACCCCCCCCCCTCCGGGGACTACACGGGGCACTTTGTGTTTTATCTTCTATTAGATCGTCTGATTGACAGAGTGGTTAGAGCTTTGGTCTTTCGCGGCAAAGGAGGCGGGTTTGAATCACGGTACCGAAACGCTCCAGGCTACCCAGCTGTAAATTGGTACCTTACTCTGACCTTTGAGTAAGAGAAGGAAAAGGCAGAGAGGAAGGGAACTGGTTCCCCCCCCCCCACCTCTCGATGCTGGACCTAGTATGGTGAAGTCTCTAACACTTCACTTCTCTACGACTGTATCTGTTATGGGACTATATTTACCTTTATATAGTGTTGAGTCCAAGTGACGCTGGCTTAGTCATGTTCAACGCATGGTATGCATCCTCAAAGATATTTTCTACAGACAACTGGCGGATGACACAAGAACAGCCGCGCACTCGCAGCTGAGATTCAAAGATGTGTGCAAGAGAGATATGAAGCGCTGGACTTAAATACAGCATCTTGGGAGGACGAAGCGGCCGATAGCACCAAGTGGAGATGCTCACTACGGAGTCGCTTCAGATTGGTCCAAGCGAGGCTTTTATTTACAACAAGCAGAAGGGGAAAGAAGAAAAAAAACATGGCCTGGCAAAACGCAACTGAAGATTATCACTTCAAAGGCGCATCATCCTTAAATACTCAGTTATGACTGGACGAGACTTCTACAATAGGATGAGATTTCCCGAGTGATTTGACAAAACTGTTAACTTCAGTCAAGACATACGTACGATATCGTTTGCTTTGAACTTCATTATTAAACAAAAAAAAACAAAACAAACATGAAAGAAGAAGAAGAAGTAAAAAAACTACTCGAGAGATTACGACCTGGCGCCAATCATTTATTGTTCCCCAAAGAATGTTTATTACCCCGCGCAGGTCACAAATAAATTGGGCTATAATTCCCGGTACATTCACAAAAGAAAACTCAAAAATCACAGATTTGATACATTTAGGGATAACGAAAAGGGATTTCAAAACAATAGCACAAAGGTAAAAGAACCATTAATTTCAATTCATAGCCTCGAGGACACAATGTAAACCAAAATGTCAAAGTTCACATCTAACTCATTTAGTAACACACCAGATATTCTTAGACGTTTTAATCACTCTGAAAGTAGTAATCGAGTATTATATTTATTTTCCGCGTGCTTAGTGGGTGACTGATTAAGTACAGCGATAGCAGTAATTTAAAACGAAGCTACTTATAGTGGACATATTTAATCCTACTGATGTTTTGTGGGTAACTCCAAATATACATGGAGGTGGGAATGGGAGACAATTATAAACAGGTTAAAAAAAGGCATGGAATGATCATGAGCGGATAACACGTGAGAGGAAGGCTTAGCCTGCATTAGTTCAAGTCCTATGCTGTTCCTGGTGCTGAAGGGCAATGATGAACTCCTAACCTGATATTTAGAAAGTTTACGTGTCTCAAGATTTAATGGGCCAACATAATTGTCTGACGGGGGACAACTTCTGATGATTTCCATTGCCCCGTGATTTGTTGTTGTTTAATTGGGCTGCTGAGCTTCTCTCTCTTTTGCAGCCAATACCAAGTTGAAGACTCCTTGGTATTATCTACACTGTAGACCGTGGCTTTTCTGCCATTCCGAAACGTGGTGAGTGAAATCATGAGCTCCAGTTTCTCCAGCTTGGCTTGTATTTAAAGCATCGTCGCATCTGGTCCCAAGCTAGGAGTATGAAGCGCGTATGCATGTAACGCTTTGTATAGAGTTTCCCATCATCAACATCCTTGCATATCAACTACGATAAGAGCATAAACAAATTCAAGTCCTCCCGTCCCACGCCATCAGCTCAAGACCCTACTGTTCTTGCCCTGAGGTTTCCAAAATATGAACTACCTTTTAATGTTATCATCTGGTCTCCTCAATATGTGCCCTATCAATCCCCGGTGTCTTCTTCTCATCTCTGGTTCAACTGGTCCCTGGCCATAGACCTAAAAGATCTATTCCTACAAGCAAAATGTTCGATTATCTTACACGTATACACCTATCCATAAACTGAGAAACTATTATATTACCTTACAGGCCTACCTCTACCTGAAAACTAATAAATATCCTTTTTGACCAAGGGCTACCTCTACGCGCAAACAGATAAATATGATTTCATGCCGTGGCCTACCTGTACCTGCAAACTAATAAATATCCTATTAGACCGATGCCTACTTCTACCCGCAATCTAATAAATATCCTTTCAGGCCGAGACTTACGCTGGTGTAATGGCTTCGGCGTTGTACTGGCGACCAGGTGTTCATGGTTCAAACCCGGGCGTCAGCGTTTGAAGAAATGTTTACGGCCGAAAATTTGACTGAATAGCCTGAACGGCTCCTGTGATAAACCCTCTGTGGATGGGAAGGAGCGAAGCTCCTGACCGGGTTGGAAGGAAAGTCCTCAGGTTCCCCAGCCTCGCAATGACATGTCATTGGGCCGAAGGGCTCAAAGCCCAAGTGCCGCTGGTTAAGAAAAAAAAAAAAAGAAAAAAAAAAACCTGAACGACCTAAATAATAATTATCTTTCCAGGCCGAGGCCTACTTCTCCGGGAAAACTAGTAAATATCCTTTCAGGCCGGCCTAACCTGCGTACATACTTACAGGTAGCCTTTTCTTCTTCATTCACCCTCAGATGTCAACTTGAATAAGTTCAAAGAAAGCAGTGGTCAGCCTGAGGCTGTTGATATCTCCGTAGATTTTCTCCAGGAATGGTACTTGTGATGGCCATATGCGTTTTCTCTGTTCCTCATATGTTGGGTACCTTTGAAGCAGATGTTCGGCAGTCATTTTATCGGTGCCACAGTCACACTCATCAGTAGTTCCTATCTTTAATTTGTTAAATAGATGGTATCTCAATCTGTTATGACCTGTGTGAAGTCTGAAGATTACCACCTGTTCACTTCTTGTGAGCTGGTAATATGGATAGGTAGCCGCCTTTTAAGACGCCAAACTACATGATGAGAAAAAAGGCTTATACCTACATACATACTAAGGATCCAGTCATGTAGGCAAGCTACTAGATTATTTCTCAGGCCTACGTCTGCAGGCGTATTACCAAAGTATTAAAAGCCTAGATATGCAACATACCAAAACAAGATCTACTTATGCAAGCAAGCTATTACATTATATTAAACGTCTACCCCTGCAGGGCTACCACTGAACATATATTACTAAAGAAGTGAAGGTCTACACTTGCAAGTAAGCTTCATATAGGAACTTACATGCCTACACGTGTTAATTTGTACTGGGTACTCAGCATATATTATGTTAACACTAGCAATAACCCGTCAATATTGACAGGTTTTTAATTATAGTGTGTTGTTTCTGTTACATGTATTACAGACGGTACTATTACCACTGTGGTCATTTCATTGCAGGCGACCGTCATTAGATATTTGTAGTGAAAATTATATGGATGTATTAAATATGAAGACACGGAGTAACCTTCCTAAATGACACGTGGAGCAGTGATAATGATCTATTAGACCGCCAATTGCCTAAATAACTAACATTTCTTTTATGACATGTCTCGTAATTGTTCGTGCATCTTTTTAAAATCTTGACTTTCCATAATCAAACTGTTTATGTACACCGTCATTTGCGCACTTTTCCTTTTCGGGAGAGTACATATAAGGGAAACAATACAATTATTGTTTAACTTTCAACCACAACTAAGGGTGCGCAACTGTGGTTGAAAGTTAAACAATAATTGTATTGTTTCCCTTATATGTTAATGTACTCTCTCGAAAATAGAAAAAGTGCGCAAATGACGGTGTGCAAAATGTGACTGACCGACCGACGGACGTACTTACGGCGGGTATTATGGTATTGCATATGTAAGAAATGCCTCGAGTAGTCATGGAAGATAAATAAAGAATAGGACTTCTGTACCCTCAGGAAATTCGTGCGATGTGACTAAAACGAGGCTGAGTGTGGAAGCTGGCAAACCTCATCATGTAAAACAAAGTGCTACGGAATCCACCACTACAAAGAGCATCAATGCCTGGGTGCAGGTTTCCTTAGAATGAGGCCAACTCTAGTGGAAGTCCCATGTTCTATTAGGAGCGCAATGGAAAAATAATGATGGTATATAAGAACCAAATATCTTGGGCACAAACATGAAAATAAGAACAGTCAATTATACTTTGAAGTGTATGAGACATAAACTTAAGTCTAAACCAGTAGTTCTCAAAATGGGCAATTTCCCCCCCCCCCCCCCCCCCGGTCTATGCCATTTTTTTAGGGGACGGCAGTAACATGGAAAGTACTTTTTTCCAGTTAACAGTGACTATGAAAAGGGGGGGGGGGGGGAACAGAGGTAAAAGAGGCTCAGAAAGGGGGGCGTGAGCAAAAATAGTTTGAGAACCCTTAGTCTAAACGAATAATATAGAAGTTACAAATCATCAAATGTTACTTAAACACTTGATCAGGCCCTCAGAGAGTTCAGATGAGGCTAGAGACATTTCACATTGTGAGGCCCCTTAATTGTTTGAGAAGAGTTGGCATGTAACAAAAATGGCTGAGGTAGGTCCTTGCACCGTGAGGGTGAGCTTCGGGCGGAATGGTCCTGCTAGTCCCCCTTTTCGAAGGGCCTGCACTTCCATTAATGTAAAAAAAGGTAAAAGTTGTCCAAACTGTCGCAGGGAAGAGAAGTGTTAAAGACTTCACCATACTAGGTCCAGCTTTATGAGGTGGGGGACCAGTCCCCTTCTTCGCTGCCTTTGTCTTCCCTAACTCGTGAGCAGAGTCAGGTACCAATTTACAGCTGGGTAGCCTAGAGTGACACTATTAGGTTTCTATCCCGGAACCCAGTAACTGCCGTTATAGGAAAGCACTCTAGCCGTTTAGCCAACTGGGCGCTCTCCTACAGAATGGTGTGGAAACATGGACAGAGAATACGTAACAGTAAGAAATTGAGCCTTTGAATTGGTGACATGCCAAAAATGGAATAGTGGGCAGGTCTTTTTCATGGAAGCATATGAATATGGGGTCCGGAGGGGAAAGGAAAGAAATGACTAAAGAAATAATACAATAAATGAAGGGCTGAAATTGACAACAGTGGGCCGTGTTCTTAGATGCCATCCAAATAAGTAGCCCACGTCTAAACGGTTAGGATTAATGTTAGGGTTAGAATTCCTAAACCTAACCCGTGCCACTTATTACTGTGTCTCTGAATTTTTTTATTATTTTTTTAAAGTCCATGTCCGAAATACGTCCCACTGTTCTTCACTGCAACCTAAATGAAATTGCACGATTAATATATTTTGGACATATTAAAAACGTTTATTACAAAATATAACGGCGAGAAATACTCAAAATAACACTAATTATAGCCTACTGCCCAACAACGATATAAATGAGACATCAAAATACGGACGAAAAGATGTCTAGTGCAAAATCGAGGCAAACCATAGAAAATGGACAACCATTGATCCATCATCAATGTGGTGACGGATTGATCTAACACATCTCAAATGAAACGGCTTTTGACGCCTTACCTGCTAGCAAGTGCGTTATCGTATACGCCATCGAAAGGCAGATACAGTAAATGCTTCCCGTTTTAAGGTAATTACAATCACGTAGCCGGTGCAAATAGCCTACACAAATTCTGTTGTTTATATTTTGTTACCGCGTCTAAAGTGAAGAAAAATGTCATATCATTCATTACACGAATAAAACGTGATGTATAATGATTATTTACCTGAGTAGCTGTCTCCCGTGAATCAAGAGCAAAGTGTCATCCGCCGAAAAAGACATTAAATCATGGTTAGTTTTGAAATCATCAAGTAGGCACTGAATTACATAATCCAGGCGTGAGCGGCCGGCATAATCCCCTGCTGTAGTTACCGGCTTGCCTGACCCCAACTGACTCTTCAAAACTCATGCACGAAAAACCCCCCTTCAAATCACGTAATCCAAAATTAGCTAACCAATCAGAACTCAGAACCTCCACGGTAAGGCATGTCCATTTTCACCGCCTGACACGCCAAAGCAAACTGTAGCGGTCTGCTGCGGTCTGCTATTGGTCGGCTGGCCAGAGCGTTCAAGGTTGCGTAAGGACAGAGCACGCGAGTAACGGAATAAAAGGTCAGAGCCTCGTTTTAGGGCCGCTAGCCATGACCTCAGGGGGCAGGTTTTCCGCTCCTCAGTTGCGCAATCCGCTAATGACCTGTTACACGGCTATTACGGCATTCCCCGCTATCTAATTATCCTGTCCTGCGACGTCATCAGCATCCCGAGATTGACGTGTTTCTACTATAATTTATCACATTCTTACGCGCACGCGCCAAGTTCCATTCTATTTTTGCCTTTCCATGATGGCATCGCGCAAGCGAGAAAAAAGAGAGAGGCTGCGAGATAGAACTTTTTTGTCGATGCGGATTCCCTTAGAAAGATGGCTGTGGGTGTGCATGTCTGACACGCACGCCTGAAAGCAGGAGTGGTCAACACCGGTTTTTTTTGTTTGGTTGAAATACCCACAGGGCCACCAGTGAGGTCATGACCCGCAAAAGGCCGTCTGCGCTTTCAGAAAAAAGACAAGATGGAAAAAGAAAAAAAAAACACAGAAACTCCCTGCCCGCATCAGGATGGGAGGCGCAAGTGGAGAAGGAATAAACATGTAAAAAAAATTGTGAATAAAGGGATTTGTCTGGAGAGGAAAAAAAAAAGAGGAATTATTCTCCATTTCCACTCCCTTCCCTTTCCATACGAAGCGGTAAAAATTGCTTGTGAGTCACCGAAAATGCAAGTCGCAAGGCCGGAGGGGGGGGGGGGGGGGGGGGGGGGGGGGGGGGGGGGGGGGGGGGGAGGGGGAGGGGGGAGGGGGGGTGTTTAATATGAGTAGAGTGTAAACGGAGACTAGCAATGTATAGCTATGAAAAGTACAATTATTATTGTGTTGAAGTAGTCACAAGTTAATTGTATGAAGTTTATGGCACTGTAATAGTGGACTCTGTTTCAACTGACAGCATTATATTGTTTGTATGATTTTCATTCATTCAGATCCCAGCGGAGCGCCTTCAACAGATTCACGTCACGCCTTCCCGTCTTGTGCCATCCGCTCAAGGTCTGTCAATGTATTCTTTATTTCTCTCCATGTCTGCCACCAACTCCCTCTTCCATATGTTGTTGGGCGTCCCTGGATTTCTTGTTTATGTGATCATCATTTTCACTCCCCTCAACTAGTGCCCCTAGATCTATAGAGAGTTACGCCAACTATGTCAGAATCGAAAACGAGGCTGAACGACGTAGACGCCATTTTCGGCTGGACAATACCAGGACTTGTAACGAGAATAAGCATCGAGTAAGATTTGTTTGTTTTAATTAATGAAGAAAAATATCTCGTTCAACCTCTGATGGGTTATAATTAGGATATATATTGTTTTCAATTCCAAATAATATGAACAACAGCCGATATGAGAAAGTAGCATCACATTTGTCAAATCATTGTAAATAGGGACAATCACAATTATGCTAATATGTTAAATAAATAAACAAAAACAAAAAAACAAACAAAATCAAGAAGAAACTCTGAACAAGAATAATATTAAAATGGAGGGGTGTAAAGGCCTGGTGTTTCCAGTTATATAACTGACTTTAACAGATATTTAATTGACTTTCATCTGTTAAAAGTCATATGCATTGTAAAAACAGCATCAGACCTTCACATTCCCAGCAACTAATATTAACATTTATTCGTGTTAAATATTGTTTGACTATATTTTGCAGGTCCCTAGGTCTGTAAAATCTCCGGTCCAAAATATGTAATTAGATTTCGTTAAAACTATCTGTACATTGTCGCATTTTTATAATTGTAATATATAAAATATAAAATTATATAATATAATAAAATTTAAATTTTTATTAATTATAATAACATTATAATAAAATTGTAATACATTATATAATATTTTTATTATATAATAATAAAAATTATATATATATATATATTATTATAATAATAATATAAAATTATATAATACAATTATAATAAAATCTCCGGTCCAAAATATGTAATTAGATTTTGTTAAAACTATCTATACATTGTCGCATTTTTAATGAAAACAAAAACTGATGTTATCATCTGGATCCAGTAAAACTGTCAGTGTCTACAACAGTCATTCACCAGTTTCCACATTTCAAACTAGGTAAATAGTTCAATTCGAAGGGAGTATGTTTTGCTAAGTGTTGCAATTCTAACGGAATATTTGTTACCAGATAGTGGAATTCTGACGGAATATAAAATTTAACGGAGTATGTGTTAAAAATTCACGCTACTTATTATATTCAACACACCGGTAAGTAAACTAGTTTTCTTCTTTTTGTTTTGTTAGTTGACATACAAAGAATAGTACAAATATGTGCTACTGTATTTGCATCTAATTTTATTTCAAATTATTAGTTAACCAAAACGAAAATGCAAATTGGGTCTGAAACTCGCGATTGGGTCCATTTTCCTGCAATAAGGGTACAGCCGAAAATGGCGGCCAAATTTTAGTTGGCGTAACTCTCTATACATCAAGGGGCTCTACCCCCAACTACCCCGGTGCTTGGAGTCGCCACTGTAGCTATCTCTCTTGCAATAAGCCTGTACATAAAGCATTGTTGTGTTGTTGCGGCGGTTGTTACTGTAACAAATTATTTACGTCATGAAGTTCCCAGCCCTATGCACAACCGCATGTTAATGTTAATCTGAATCGACGTCATTACACTCCGGGCAAACCCATAGGTGCTCAGTCTCCCGCAGCACAATTCGAAGGGTATGAATGCTAATTGTTCCTGTTGCGCGCTGGTTGTATACACGGCGAATGCGTCCTCTCATACGTCCATCCCTGCTGGTCTTACGTTTGATGCCAAATTCCAGCAATCTTAACCTTGACGATTCATCGATTGCAGTGTCATTCTCTAATAGACGAACATGAATTGCCCTCAGTATTTCTTCCTTATCCATGGCCAATGCACCTTTTATAGGTGCTCTTTAAGCTAGTCTGTCAGCTCTTTCATTGCCACGTACCCCGGCATGACCAGGACAGTAGATCAATATTAGTTCTTGAAACAACCGCATGTATGCGCCTCTTAGAAAGCAAAGCATGTACACTCCTACTACTACTGCTGCTGTCACTACTGCTCCTACTACTGCTGCTGCTGCTACTACTACTACCACTACTATTGCTCCCACTACCTCTACTACTACTAGTGCTACTACTAATACTATTACTACTACTACTTCTTCTAGTACTACAACTAATACTTGTCATTTTTCTCTCTCCCTCTCTTGTTCCCGCTAATTCTATTGGCAAGCATGTCTTTTATTTTTTGCAATTTAAATAAATACCTCGTATCATCAACGCGGAAGATTATTTTTCTTCCATTACGTCACGAAGCTAAAAGCCGAAACACTCACCAGACTGGGAGCCATCTAGTATTCTGATTACCTCTTATTACAAATGCTCTGTCTATTTTTCTGTCGATCACTGACGCAAATATTTTTCTAGTGAACAGTGGCGTACAGCGTGTCGGGGGTTGGGGAGGAGGGGGGGGGGAAGCCCGCACGCCCCATAGTAACAACCAGGGAAAACGGGGGAGGGGCACCGGACACTATTATGAGGGTACTTCTTTTTCTTCAAGTATCATGCCTAGTAGCGTAGGAGATCATGTCTCTCCACAACTTCCTGTCTCCAGTACAATTTATCAATTCTGTTGTTGACTTCTTTCCACGCCACGATGTCAAACTGTCCAGTATATTCTCTTTGTCTTCCCATACCTCGTTTTTCTTCAATCTTACCTGTTGTTACGATATATTCCAGCTTTCCTCTTCTCATAACATGCCCCCAAAAAAGTGGATTGCTTCTTTCTAGCTTGTGAAATAAGTTTCCTTTGCGCATTGGCCTCTTTGTCACGGGTTGCCTCCCCTTGCTCTGCAGTAGTAGTCCAACAGTGACCAAAATCTAGAGTATCTAATGTGGATCTTCAACGGTGTCTACCTTCGCACAAGATTATTCTTGGCAGAGTAGTGGATAGAAGGATAATGATGCTTCTACCTCGAGGGAATATCGTGTGGTGAGCATTGGGGCAACTACGACAGTAGTGTTCGCCAGGGATAGCCAATTAGATATTAGGTAGAAAGTCTCCGGAAATTGGCTCGTTAAGAAAGAATAGAGACCTATCCGAGATAAGGACAAGAAGAAGAGAATGCGAATGCTTTCCATTGGACAGTGTTTTCTAGTGAATTATGGAAAGAGTTCTGTTTCCCCACGACCTTAGCTTCTGCACTTAGATCCCGTAACAGAAAAGCGCCCAACCTCATCTGAATGTTAAAATTTACCTATATGTAAATATTTAACACCGACAGCACGAGTGATACATTAACAAACTAGATAATGATCAAACGATTAGTGGGTTTATTAATTAAATATCTACACAGATAGGGTAAGTAGTGATTAGAACGTGATGATGGTGCAAGACGATTCACACAAAACATACAGATGAGATATTAGAATTGAAATTAATTAAATAGTAGTTAATTGAGAATGAGCTTGTGTAAAGCGAAATGATGAGGATGTGATATGACACGTGTTAACAAAATGGTGAGCAATCTACACAGTCCATGTGTCTCTAAATGCTTCACCTGGATAGGATGATTCATGTAGTGGTTTTGATGGTATTGTATGGTTGTTATGTTACCTAGTGTAATGTATGAGGTCAGCTGTGAAGGCTCCTGAGATAAATGTTTATGTGAATTACAGAAGGCCCTTCTTACTACCACTACGACCTCAAACAGATCTCCTTTACTATTATGAATGTAGCTACGTTAAAATGTCTAGGGTACTGAAATGTAATGTGTTGTAATAGAATATACAAACACACACAGGTAATTAATAAGTCTAATAATATTAATAAAATCTATAACACACTGAACTGTTTTAGTTTTGATTTTAACAATTTTTTCTAAATTTATTTGTTCTGAACCAATGTTTTGTTTTGGTCAGAACATATGAAATGTTATGGAGTTATAAATGGAATGCATAAATATATGGCATAATAACATGGAATTTGTGTACATATGTATTTTATAAGACTGGTTAATATTAATAATATTTATAATGTCTCTGGGAGAACTATTACTGGATGTGCTGTTGGGGTGGTGTCATCACACCCACTCTGTGACTACAACAAGCCTTGTGCATTGACTTATAGACTGTAGTAAATGTTATATTTCCCAAGAATTCAGTATATTTGTGATGGGGAAATATTTATAAATAGTTAAGAGTTCTGGTGAATCTTCAGCAGGCCACTTATTCACTCATCTTGTCTGTGAAGATCTGATACTGGATTCCTGTGGCCCACTCCTCTCGGTAGCTGGAATACAATGCTAGGCTGCACCGACACAAATGTTAGGCAGCACACACATCTGCTTGTGTATTCTTGATTAAGTATGTGGCACTACCTTAGTGCCACAACAGAAACTCACAATTCTGAAACAAAATTTGTGCTATGTGTCAGTACTCTGTCTACTGCACCACTCTTACACACAGCACAACACATCAACATTACACAGAATGGGTCAGATCTCTCTGACCAACACAGCACATCTTACCCAGTTGTTTTCATATAGTACCAGTTCCCCCAGACTGCAGTGCATCTGATATATGTTCAATAGTTTCCTTTTATTCAATAAGATAGGTGATATGTTCCCACTGATCTCAATAATAGATCCATCTTCCCAAGTCTTAGTTAGGCGTCCATATATTTTTTTGTTTGTCTCTAGACCCTGAACTTGGGCTGGGGACCTAGAGCGAGCACTTACTTGTCGTAATCATTTTATATGATATGGCAGTATCAATCACTCAAAATATTAAAATGTACAAGATAAATGCTTTCATTCTTACCAGAATTCAGAATTGAGAACACAGTTAATGCTAGCAAAACTCAGCTAAGCTGCTGGCTATAGTATGGCGTCCCACTAATTGTATATAATATCTTCTGGGAAAAACACCACTGGAAATACTGACTGTGTCCCCTGGACAGACTATTATCAAATGGCAAAAATGCGCGTCTCTATCCCGCTAATATGAATACATTTGTCCAATCACAGACTTCCCCCCTAACTTTTTCAAATCTACTACCAAAAGTCAAATTTCAGTCAGATCTCAGTCAAGTATGTATTATTGTCTGTTGGTCCGTCTGTCTCTACTTGGTTTTTCACAAAAACACACTTGTTTCTTGGACCAACTACACGCAAAACCCCTACACAAATCTGCCTCCTAAGTTATTTTTAGCCACAATCCTCCACCTTCCCCCTCTCGTTCATTACAGCTAGATTTTAGCATTTCCGTGTCTCAAGGACGCAATTTTGAGGCTTTAGTGAAAGTGTGCACAACAATACTGTCCGCCAGTCTGATGTGAACAATACAGTCTTTCGTCAATATCTTTCATGTTATCTGTCCGTCTGTATAAATGAAAGTATATTATTTCTCTGCTTAAGATGGGCTATCAAACTAGCTAGGTTTTATATTCGTAACTCTATTATTAAGAAAAAAACATATTTTTTCTCAAGTTTAGTTTTTTTTTAAATTTGTTCGCGAACCTTCTTCACGGCGTTTGCCACTGAATTCAAATAAACGACCAAGTATCGTAAAACGTCCAAGAAATGACTGTTTCGAATAAGAGCTAAGGTCTTTTCTGTCCATTTCCTTACATTGTGTCAACTAGTGACGTGAATTTTTTTTCTCTTTTGTTACTTAAACTACAACTTGCGTCTTTTTGCCCATTAGGTTCAAACACGTGTTCAGTCATATTTTTCCTTTTTTATATCTCCGTTTCCCTCCCGTCTACAAAGGGTAAACCGTTTCGTCTGCACGTCTAACTAGTTAGTTTGAATGGCGGTAGGAAATGCGGGCATGGGCGAGCATGTCTCCTAGTATCTTACGCATTATTTTTATCCCTACATTTTATCTTTATAATTGGAGATATTTTAACGTTGTATCACGGTAAATTCATCACACATCTCCCCACTTGAGAACATGCACTACGGCAAGTTCTAAAACCAGTGATACACATAGATAAAATTACTCCTCACGCCTACCAACTACTCTAATTTTGATCACAGGGGTGCCGACTGAGGAAATCTGCACCGACATTCAATGACCCCGGGATGTACTCAATAATAAAATTATAAGGTTGTAACAATAATGACCATCTCAACAATCTTGCATTTTCATGCTTAGCCTGAGATAAGAACACTAGGGGCTGATGATCCGTCTGGACCACAAAAGTCCTACCATACAGATAGATTTGGAACTTTTTTATTGCCCAGATTAACGCTAAACATTCTTTTTCGCTTGTGGAATATCCTTGCTCCGCTTTATTCAATTTGCGGCTTGCATAAGCGACTGGGTTCAGTTCCCCATCGGGTGAAGATGACCTTTGCAACAGAGCCGCCCCGAGGCCTACATTACTAGCATCTGTTCTCACCACAAAGTCCTGTGTCAAATCAGGCAATTTGAGAATAGGCTTGTTATGTGAGTTTTTCCTTTAACTCTTGGAAAGCCAATTCACATTGCGCAGCCCAAACTATTTTATCTGGATGTCCCTTGCGAGTCAGATCAGTCAGAGGAGCACAAATAGAGTTAACAGTTTTGATATATTTTTGGTAATATCCACATAACGACACGAATGATCGCACGTCCTTTTTTGTTTGTGGTCTAGGTGCTCTCTGTAGTTTTTCCAAGTTCTTGGGGTCAGGGGTCATGTTACCCTGATATACAGTGTGTCCCAAGAATTCCAACTCTTTGCATCCAATACAACATTTTGTTGGTCTAGCCGTTAAGTTCGCCTCCCTAAGCCTATCAAATAACATTTTAGGGAGTTAATGTGTTCTTCAATTGTCTCTGTGGCGACGAGAATATCATCCATGAAATTCGTGATACATGGATTATTCAGGGGATCCAACAATTTGCGCATCATCCTTGAAAATACACTTGCAGCATTTTTCAATCCGAATGGTAGCATGTTGAATTCATAATGTCCTTCCGAGGTGCTAAAAGCTAAATAAGGTCTAACTTCAGGCTTCACTGGAATCTGGTAATAGCCTTTACTAAGATCCACCTTTGAAAAGTATTTTGCCTTGTTTAATCTGGCAAATAACTGTTTTGTGTCTGGTAATGGATCCACTTGTCCTTCTGTGACAGCATTCAGTTTCCTGTAATCTATGCACAGTTTATGTTCCCCAGACGGTTTCCTCAACAAAACTACACTGGAGCTAAAAGAAGATTCACTGTGTGAAATAATCTCCTCCTTCAACAAATAATCTATTTCTTCTTTCAATGCCTTCTCCTTCGCGAACGGAATAGAATAGGCTCTCATACAGATTGAGTTTGAGTCTACCAGTTTCATGTCATACTGTAGCAAATTTGTATGTCCTGGTTTATCTGTTAATACATCTGTATGTTCCTCCAGAACCTGTTGAACTCTCTCCCTCTGATTTTTAGTCAGGTGCTTACTGACTTTTACTTGTGCAGCTGTCTCACAAGGATGTAATGGATATGCATGTGAGGTGAGTGGTTCCTTTTGCATTTGAGTTGCGATAGCCAAGGTCAGTAAGGGGGTGCTTTCCTGGAGTGGTCTGTCCAGATACTTCTTTAAAAGGTTTACATAATAAACTTTCTCCTTCCCCTTTTTGTCAATTTTATAATTTGTTCTAGACACCTTCTCTAGAACCGTATATGGACCTTGCCATCCAATTTGTAATTTATTCTGGCTGCCGGGTAGTAGAAGAAGCACCTTCTCTCCCACAGCTAGTTCTCTGTCCTTTGCCTTCCTATTAAGATACGCTGCATGTTTCTTCCTGGCTTGTCTCAAATTATCATTTGCCAGTTTCCATCCAGCTTTCAGACGAGTGGTCAGTTCGTTCACATATTGATACGATGAGGTAACAGGCTCTTCTGCCTTCTCATCTGTCCAGGTCCTTAATAAAGCTTCCAGTGGATCTTTTATTGGCCTCCCAAATAGCAGAGTTGCGGGAGCCATCCCGGTTGAACTATGTGGTACCTCCCGATACGCAAACAACGCGGCGGGCAGAAATTGATCCCACAGATCCGGTTTTTCGTGTGCCAGCTTCCTCAGGATAGAAATGAGAGTCCCATTGAACCTCTCTACCTGGCCGTTCCCTTGTGGATGGTACGGACTACAATGAAAGTGTCTGGCTTGAAATAGCTTAAAAACTTCTTCCGTTAGTTTCCCCTTGAACTGTGAGCCATTATCAGTCAAGATTTGATGCGGGAATCCTAATCTTGTGAATATTGTAAGTAGTGCCTCTGCTACATGTTTTGAATCAATTGATGGCAGGGCTACCGCCTCTCCCCACATAGAACAAGTGTCCACCAGAGTAAGGATGTAACTGTTCCTCCTCTTGGTCCGAGTGAGAGGTCCCACAATATCCACTGCAACCCTCTCAAAAGGTGTTCCCACTATGGGCATTTCCCCTAGAGTTGCAGGAGCAGTCCAATGCTTTGGAGCTACCCTTTGACATTCTGGACAGAATTTGACATATCTTTTTATATCCTCCGTTATTCCTGGCCAGAAGTAATGACAAGCTATACGCTGTCCTGTGGCGCTGATCCCCATGTGACCACTGAAGGGAATCGCATGCCCGAGTTCCATCACTTTATCCCTATATGAAGTGGGAAGAATCAGCTGGTTGTGACCATTTATTCCAGTTCCAGCCTTCCTGTATAATAGTTTGTTCTTCATAAAGTACTCTCCCTTGCTTGGAGGTGTGTGGCATGTGGGCAATTTTTTAAAACATGGCTTGAGTGTCCTATCCTCAGCCTGCGCCTTCCTCATCTCCTCTGGATGAGCATTTATAGGTTCACCTTCTTCCTCCTTTTTCTGTGACCTGGTCTGCACTGTCGCCATGATCACAGGTCTCTCGGGATTCCCCAAGAAGACGTACCTACACCCCAATATCAGAGGGTAGATTGGTTCATCTATCACTGCTGCTCTGATTTCTCCTTCCACATAGCGAGTTTTCACCGTTATCCTTGCGATGGGAAGTGTCATGAGTGGTATGTCCTTAGTCGCCCCTTGTATTTCCACTGTTTCTGTGGTATACTGACTTGGGTCCGCTAGGCTAGACTTCACAACTGAATCATAATCCAAACCTGTATCATAAAGGCACCTTATGGTGACCCCATTACAAATAACATCCTCACAAACTGGGGGGTGATAAGATTCCTGCTGTCCATTAGGATCAACCTTTAATCTTTGAGTCCCCGACTTCATTGCAGCAATGTTTGAAGGTTTCCTTTTACAAAATTCGGTGTTATGGTTGTCTTTCTTACACCATTTGCACCATCTCTTTCCTTGATTAAACGGTTTTCTTTCATTATATTTTTGGTCATTGAACTGTGAGTTTCTGTCACGATAGTCATTTCTTGGCCTATCAAAGTTTGTCCTGCCTTTATTACCTTGTTCTCTGTTATCAAATCTACTAAATTGCTGTGGAGCTTTAAAATTTTTTATGTGCTTCTTTTTAGTGCCACTTACCTCTGCCTGGGCTGCCTGATACCTCTCAGCGACAATTAAAACCTCCCCCAACCTCTCTGCACCTTGTTCCATGAGAAATTTTCTCAAGTCTGGAGCCATGGACTCTCTTAATTGCTCTATCATGATCATCTCTTTAAGATCTTGGGTCTTCCCCAGAGCAGTCCATTTCTCCAAATAGGTTTCCAGTCTGGCAGAGAATTGGTGGTATGTCTCCCCAGACAACAGCTTGGCATTTCTAAACTTCTTACGATAGAATTCACCATTTTTTTCATATCTCAATAACAAAGCCTGCTTTAGCATGTCATAATTGTCTTGGTCTTCTCTATTCATTTTAGCAAAGACTTCATAAGAAGTACCTCTCAGTCCCTGTGATAACTTTAGACTCCACCTCTCTCTCTCTCTAACCCATATGTAGTAGCTAATAATTCAAATCTACTGAGGTACCCCTCGATGTCATCGTCTTTCTCAACAAAATGGTCTAAATGAAACCCCATAGCTGAGGTTGAGGCTCCCTGACTAGGCGTAGCATCTGAGGCAAAAGGGCTGGCACCATTTTCAGGAGCATGGCCTTGTAATTCCAGCTCCCTTAGTCGTAATTCGTGCTCCCTTTGCAACCTTCTATCTTCTGCTTCCCTTTCGGCCTTTTTTTCTTCTGCCTCCCTTTGCTGTCGTTTTTCTTCTGCCTCTAATTGGAGCCTTTTACTCTCCCTATCTGCCTCCAATGCTTTTGCCTCTTTGTCAGCCTCAATCTGCAACCTCTTAAGTTCTTTATCAGCCTCAATTTGTAACCTCTTCTCTTCAGCTAACCTCCTATCTTCCCTTTCAATATACTTGTCACATTCAGAAGTTACATACTGAATTAAAACCTGACCCTCCATATTCATCTCCTTCGCCGTTAGCACAGCAGCCGATCTAAATTTTGCTAGGTCAGCCATCATACAAAATAACAATGACCAAGGTAAATCTAATTATATAATGACTAAGGTAATTCTAATTATATATAATGGCCAAGGTAATTCTAATCAATTAATGACTAAGGTAATTCTAATTATATAAAATGGCCAAGGTAATTCTAATTAATTAATTAACCAATTACCACTGGCTGTGAAGATTCACCAACTTTTATTTTCCCCTTTTTATTTTAAGGGACACTTTTTAAATTTATACAATCTGTCCCCACTGGTTTAATTCTCCCACCAGGAGATTCTAATATCTTTGATAAACTTAATATCCCTGGACAAGACCCCAATATTTGTAGTGGTTTTGATGGTATTGTATGGTTGTTATGTTACCTAGTGTAATGTATGAGGTCAGCTGTGAAGGCTCCTGAGATAAATGTTTATGTGAATTACAGAAGGCCCTTCTTACTACCACTACGACCTCAAACAGATCTCTTTTACTATTATGAATGTTGCTACGTTAAAAAGTCTAGGGTACTGAAATTTAATGTGTTGTAATAGAATATACAAACACACACAGGTAATTAATAAGTCTAATAATATTAATAAAATCTATAACACACTGAACTAACTCAGACTGTTTTAGTTTTGATTTTAACAATTTTTTCTAAATTTATTTGTTCTGAACCAATGTTTTATTTTGGTCAGAACATATGAAATGTTATGGAGTTATAAATGGAATGCATAAATATATGGCATAATAAAATGGAATTTGTGTACATATGTATTTTATAAGACTGGTTAATATTAATAATATTTATAATGTCTCTGGGAGAACTATTACTGGATGTGCTGTTGGGGTGGTGTCATCACACCCACTCTGTGACTACAAAAAGCCTTGTCCATCGACTTATAGACTGTAGTAAATGTTATATTTCCCAAGAATTCAATATATTTGTGATGGGGAAATATTTATAAATAGTTAAGAGTTCTGGTGAATCTTCAGCAGGCCACTTATTCACTCATCTTGTCTGTGAAGATCTGATACTGGATTCCTGTGGCCCACTCCTCTCGGTAGCTGGAATACAATGCTAGGCTGTACCGACACAAATGTTAGGCGGCACACACATCTGCTTGTGTATTCTTGATTAAGTATGTGGCACTACCTTAGTGCCACAACAGAAACTCACAATTCTGAAACAAAATTTGTGCTATGTGTCAGTACTCTGTCTACTGCACCACTCTTACACACAGCACAACACATCAACATTACACAGAATGGGTCAGATCTCTCTGACCAACACAGCACATCTTACCCAGTTGTTTTCATATAGTACCAGTTCCCCCAGACTGCAGTGCATCTGATATATGTTCAATAGTTTCCTTTTATTCAATAAGATAGGTGATATGTTCCCACTGATCTCAATAATAGATCCGCCTTCCCTAGTCTTAGTTAGGCGTCCATACATTTTTTTGTTTGTCTCTAGACCCTGAACTTGGGCTGGGGACCTAGAGCGAGCACTTACTTGTCGTAATCATTTTATATGATATGGCAGTATCAATCACTCAAAATATTAAAATGTACAAGATAAATGCTTTCATTCTTACCAGAATTCAGAATTGAGAACACAGTTAATGCTAGCAAAACTCAGCTAAGCTGCTGGCTATAGTATGGCGTCCCACTAATTGTATATAATATCTTCTGGGAAAAACACCACTGGAAATACTGACTGTGTCCCCTGGACAGACTATTATCAAATGGCAAAAATGCGCGTCTCTATCCCGCTAATATGAATACATTTGTCCAATCACAGACTTCCCCCCTAACTTTTTCAAATCTACTACCAAAAGTCAAATTTCAGTCAGATCTCAGTCAAGTATGTATTATTGTCTGTTGGTCCGTCTGTCTCTACTTGGTTTTTCACAAAAACACACTTGTTTCTTGGACCAACTACACGCAAAACCCCTACACAAATCTGCCTCCTAAGTTATTTTTAGCCACAATCCTCCACCTTCCCCCTCTCGTTCATTACAGCTAGATTTTAGCATTTCCGTGTCTCAAGGACGCAATTTTGAGGCTTTAGTGAAAGTGTGCACAACAATACTGTCCGCCAGTCTGATGTGAACAATACAGTCTTTCGTCAATATCTTCCATGTTATCTGTCCGTCTGTATAAATGAAAGTATATTATTTCTCTGCTTAAGATGGGCTATCAAACTAGCTAGGTTTTATATTCGTAACTCTATTATTAAGAAAAAACATATTTTTCTCAAGTTTAGTATTTTTTAAATTTGTTCGCGTTTGCCGCTGAATTCAAATAAACGACCAAGTATCGTAAAACGTCCAAGAAATGACTGTTTCGAATAAGAGCTAAGGTCTTTTCTGTCCATTTCCTTACATTGTGTCAACTAGTGACGTGAATTTTTTTTTTCTCTTTTATTACTTAAACTACAACTTGCGTCTTTTTGCCCATTAGGTTCAAACACGTGTTCAGTCATATTTTTCCTTTTTTATATCTCCGTTTCCCTCCCGTCTACAAAGGGTAAACTGTTTCGTCTGCACGTCTAACTAGTTAATTTGAATGGCGGTAGGAAATGCGGGCATGGGCGAGCATGTCTCCTAGTATCTTACGCATTATTTTTATCCCTACATTTTATCTTTATAATTGGAGATATTTTAACGTTGTATCACGGTAAATTCATCACAATTCACAAGTATGCATAGAATGTCCCAAGTTGTTATAAGTTACGTTGAGTGGGGTATCTCTAAGTCGAGGACGTTCTGATGAAAACTGTTGTTGTACTGAGAACGTTGGCGATGTACAGTCCTTCACCTTTTGACAATATTTCTGTAGCGTTGATCAACAGTTAACAGTTGTCGCATGGAAAATGTCGGTAGTCTAATCTTCGAAAGTACTGGCCAGATTGGATATCTTCACGAAATGTTCTTGCTATGTAGACTCATTACCTTGAGTATGTGATCATGATTCATGAAATATACTTTAAAGTACGCTGCATTTGATATAGATATGAGAATCAGCTTTTGAGCTCTTTAGCTTGACTTCAGATGGTAAGCTTCCAATGGAGCTGAACTTGATAGGTGTAATCAATTGTGAGCTTTAGCTTGACTCATGTAGTAAGCTTTCGAGTGATTTGAACTTGATATAACTATATATTGAACTTGTGCGCACGTGATATAAAGTGACGAAAAATTCTGCGTCCACCGTCTTAATCGTGGGCGAGAAATATTCCTTTTAAATTGAGGAATGAAGGATGTCCTATGGCGAATTCTGCTAGCCAAATGTCTGTTTTGATAATTTGTTTCTGGTTAGACGTTAGGCACGCAATGCGTAGACTCAGGCATCTGATGGACTGAAGACACACAAAAGTCTTTGTAAGTTTTCACATTTAATATATAATGGTTGACTTTCATTTATTCTACTTCTCACTATTGATCTCTATGAATTCGAATCTAATGATGTTAAGTATATTGTGCATGAGAGTGTGCGCGCATGGAAGACTGTGATTATGATTTAACAAGCTAGATGAAGATGAAGTATGAACTATTAATTACTTCCTATCAGCTTATCACCTTAGAGGAACATCTTCTGATTTTACTAATCATTTATGAAAAGAATTAATTTATAAACTATCTTTCGCACATTTAGCTTTGAGGTTAAAATGAATCAAGAATAAGAAAATATTAATAATCTGTATAAGATCTACTAACCTTCTTTTCCCTTGTCAAAATGCTTTAAGAACATAATACACCACAGATGTGAAATATTTTATCCACGCTGAATCAATTTCATGCTATGCTTTAGGGAATTTTTTCTACACCACAATTTTGAAAAAAGTGGACTCCTCTCTTTAACGAACTGCGCGGTACATATATTCCTAAGACGCCCATATATTCTCAAATCTTGCATGTGACGTGAAACTATGCCCATACAACCAATAGATAAGAGTCCATCTGGTCTCTCGTACCTAGAATCTCTCTTGTTCCTTGTCAGTCTAAAAGTGGGTTGGCCACTCGCTACCAACTTTCAATGCCGTGCTGTATGACAAACTGTCACAAAGCCCACTGTCAACTTATGTTTGTCTATCGCCCCGCGTGTCCGCTTTATTCTATGCTGCTGGCGGCGGTCTTTGTTCCCTCGGTCCAATGTTGCTTGCATGCTAACAAGTCCCTTTGTCGTGCAGGGCTTATTGTATTCCATCTGGAAACAAAGGTTGTTGTTCCGCTTCCAGGGCCTTTGATATCCCGGCTTCTGGAGTTCATTGTTTGCGGGGTCTATTGTATTGTGCGAGCCGGTGACCGTGTTGCGTTCAAACAACGGCTCAGATTAATCTTTTGCGTCAGCCGCGCTCTCCTCATGTAACCAGATGGGTTTCACATGGTGGGGAACTGAATCAAACGAATTTCTTTACCACCGATGAAAGAACAAATGTGGTTCTTTATATACCAGATGCGAGTAATCAAGATTACAGTTTACAGATGAAATAGCAAAACGTGGGATGAAAGAGCACGATGTGGGAGAAAATAAAATAGAAAGATGTAGGAAAAGATATGGCGGTAAGGCTTTGGCGCTCATTTATCACAGGGAGTATTCACAAAATATTTCAGAAGTCAAGAACAATGATGAATGAGTCTTGGCACGATAACTTTGTATCTGACCCGCCGCCTTCAGTGAAGATGGATATAAATGATTTTGCTTGTTTTGCTGATTTAATTCAGCGAAATTCCTTTTATTAGCTCGATATAGATATGTATATATGTAATGATTAATTCAACTATGAATTTGTCCAAATCAACAGATACAAATTTAATGCTCAATTACTTTGAAACAAATGTAAATAAATATGAAATGGTAATTATGAGAAATTATGGTTCATCATAGATCTCGGTTTGGGAGATGAAAATACAGTCTTTTGATTTGGCCTGCTAAACTTAAAACTTAGCTTCCAAATTGCTGAAATGTTGGTGCTGCTAGTTCCGTCACTTCGTCTCTGTGGCAAAGGTCAGTCTCCAAAGGATTCTGGAGGTAACCGCTTCCGGTCAAGGCAGGGATCTAATTACAAATGATAATATACATATGATGTCATCATCAGCCATTTCCTTTCTCCACTTGGAGTCTGGGATAACCTCTGCTTTTGGTTCTTCCATGAGAACTAGCATAAATCAATCACCAGCGCTTGCTGTTGTGGTTCATGAATGTATCCTTTTCACTTGCTGAGGTTGCCAGCCTCGTATGAATCTTTAACAATCCTACCTAGTATAAACCAGTAAAATTCAAAGTGTAAAAATGTATACAACTCACCATAGTAACTAGGCAAATCTTAGACGTCTTGCTCAGGTAAATAGTCTTGGCAACTTAACACATGCCTCGAACAAACGTCTGGGATGTTATTTCTTATTCTTGAATTCCTCTGTGATTTGTGAGTAGTTTCTGTAGGAGTCCGGTTCCGTATTAATATTGGCGAGTTTTCTTTTCCAGTGGATAAAAGATGCTCTAATACGTTTGTGAAGTCAGTACTATTATCATCATGTGACGTATTCTTTCCAGAACGTTGTCTCCATTACAGCTGCTCTGAACGCATCACGATTCTGGGCAAGTCGACCTGCATCAGCCAAAGACAAGTTCAGACTCTCTGTGATGTCCTGGGTCCACCGTCGTCTAGGTCGACCCCTTCCCCTTTTTCCAGGGATCATGCCTTCCATCACTGTTTTTTCCAGACTATTATGTCTTTTTATATGACCGAAAAATTTCAGCTTCCTTATTGCGATGGTATTTAGGAGCCAATGTTCCTGTACGTTTAGTGAGTGCAGTACTTCTCTGTTGGTCTTTTTTTCTGTCCAGGGTATTCTCAACATCCTTCTGTAGCATTTCATTTCGAATGATGTAATCTTTCTTGCAACTGTTTTATTGAGTGTCCAAGTCTCGCAGCCGTATGTTGCTACTGGGAATATACATGCTCTGATCAGTTGTAACTTTGTTTCTTTGCTTGTGCCTTGCCATAGGTTTTTCATCTGTATTAGCTTATGTGAAGCAATTGCAAGTCTTCTTTTAATTTCTACTGCACAGTCGCCAGAGCTGTTAGTGATTGATCCTAAGTATTCGAATTCATTGACACTGTCGCATGAAAATATAATTAATAGTAGGTAAGCTTGACAGCTGTATAGGCGTGATGGACAATAGTGCACACGGACGTGTGATAGTGGTGCGCAAGAGAGATAGGCAGAAGGCACAGGCTGAGTCAGTGAGTTCTTCACTAAGAAAACCACACACACAGCTCTTCTTGTTTTCTCTGGCGACAATATTACTCTTTTGCACACACTGTGTCACTCACAAATAGTAGGGTAAAGAAGTAAAGTTAGATTGAGGATTTGGTAGTCTGAACTGAACGAACAATCCTATCGAGGTTAACTCAATTTTATTCAATTTAGAAATGTAAATAAATCAATAAGGATTTTACAGCACATAATAATAAAGATTATCACGAGAAAACAAACTCACAACAATTTGATGATTTTAAAGAAGAAAAAATTATTACACAAATAGTGAAAACACGGATTATGAATGAATTGTGTTAGTAAAGTTCCCGGCAGGCCTGATAAGCTTTTGCTGGAAAATATGTGAAATACTGTTTGTGTGTAAATGAATGTTTGTTCCTTTGTTCCTTTGGTGTGAATGTTGGAAACAACTTATATCCTGGGGTTCTCTTGGAAAAATATATCGTAATCCAATGCTTGAAATTAACTTCACTGTTCGAATAAGGTATCCACAAAGGGGCACAGAATCTGAACACGATTTTATAAATCCAAGATTGGGGTAACGACTTCACTGTTCGAATAAGGTATCCACAATGGGCACATAAAAGTTAATTATGTCCCGTCTCATGCTAAGACACGTAAAAGATTTATCGTGCCGGTCTCCAGTTGACCACTGCACACTGAAATTAGATACTCTGGGAACCACTGTCGTTTCCACTAAGCGAATAAATCGTATAGACATCTTTAAAGAAATGCTTTTAAGTGCCTTGATAGAATTTGGGATCGTATGACAGGACCTTTAATGAAGACTTGAAAAACAGCTAAAGCACAGATCGCAGGTGCAAATATTTCCGTAGAGAACACAGACAAATGTGAAGGAAAAGAAAAGTAAGGAATTTTAACATAATCTAGACAAAATCTTCGAGCACTCCGTGACAGAAACTCCCCAATTTAAAATAGTTGCAAACTATTCAACGAGAGAAGGTCTTTGTCTAAATTATAAATTCCTTCTGTCACCCAACTTTTCAATTCTCTCGACCTCTGTCCGCTTGCTAACGCTCCACTTGGCCATGGCTCTACATTTTGAGAATCCCTGGTCTGAGTTCACAATGAGCTAACTTTCGTAATTTCTTCTGGGCCCGTTCGTCCGGCCAAAATGCTGTACTCATTCACCTCTCCATACAAAAGAAATTTTATATGAACTAGTGTAGAGAGTGCACTATCTGTTGTGAGTTCACTGCGCTTTGTCTGCCATTGTTCCGTGGCCCGCTTGAATGGGCGTGCAAACCATCCTTTGTCACGGTAACAACGAAATTCTTGCTTGTGTCTCTTCCTTAAGAAATGGGGACTTCTCATGTATCTCCTTAACTCTGCTTCTACGTTTGACCTGCCTAGGCGGTCAATATTCCCTGTCTTTCTTTCTGGATTGAAAGTTTCCCATTGCGGGTTAAAACGTCCAATACTCAAGTTTCCGAAACATACCAAGTTTTCAAATAACTTGTTCCTTGATAAATCACACCAAGATTGAGGGTAACTGGCGTTCAGGTATGAACGAGGCAGTTTTTTCGTGGGTGAAAATCAACTTTATAGCTGTGAGCATAGGGGGTTTAATGCGGGTGTCATTCTCTCCCTTCCACTTTCTGTCTATTCGCTGGTTATTCCCATTATCAATACTCTTCTCAACCACAGGCGTATCTTGTATCTCAGCCTGGGCTTTTCCTATCACTGTTGTGATTTTCTCAAGCAAAATGTTGGTTGGATCTTTCAATGACCCTGGCGTATCTCCTCTAATTTGAAAATATGCATCTCCTTCTGTAAAACTAATCGTCTCCTTGGGAATAGGGAAACTGTTGTAGAATGGCTTCTCAGCCGAGTCTGAACTCTCTCATTTTCATCCGTGTTTTTATGTTCCCGTGGTCCATTATTTGGTAGGGGTGCTAAAATTTCCGTTTGCTTGATGTTTTCACAGAAGGGTTGTCCACCTGGCGCCTGTGAACTACGTTCGCTGGGTGTCATATTCGCTTCTCTCTCACAGAGAAGGGGTGGGGTTTTTGATGCTGGGTTAAACCCAGTGATATGGCAAGTTTTTGCCGGTTTACACTTTTCCAACATTCCAGTGGATAAAGTGACAGGTAAAGAAGTTTCCTCTTGAACCTGGTCTACGACCATTGTGTCTCTATGAGTCACATGTTTTATCAGACCTTTGCGTGGTTCCGCGTGTACCATTAAAGGCTGTTTTAGTTCTCCTAGAACTATGTAACTTCCCTTGTCGTTCACTCCGTAAATGTCAACAATGAGAGGTTCCTCTGGGCTACTATTAAGCTCTCTGTCCTTTTGTTGCCCAGGTGACATTAATCGCGGGATGGGGCCGTTACTGAAGTTATCTGTCTTCTTAGACGTTTCTTTACAGTCTCCATTCCTTCGGTTTTTCCTTTCTTGAAGGTTTACCATGTTTCTATTGTTTTTGTAGTCCTGAGCGCTTTTGTTGTGGTTATTAAATCGGTCTTTGTGTGCTTTCTGAGATTGAGCGAAGGCATGTTGTTGATTATTATAGATGTTCGGGGTGTCTTGGGAATTCCTCTTCTGACGTGAACCTGACGAGAGGGTACTTTTCCTCATACTACCAGCATTTATGGGGTCATGACTTATCGAGTTCGATGTCCGCCTCTCTGCTTTGCCTAACCATGGGCTCTGAGTACTAAGTTGCGCTTCCTGTGGAGCAGAGGGTGCTTCCTCTTGAAATAATGGTTCATCTGACCTGGGAGTGGGGCTCTGGGATTCCGTGGCCTCATGACTAGTCATGGGTTTCAAATCTCTTGGCGAGTTTTGAGTTTCCAGTGGCGGCGTCTTCAACTTAAGGTAAAGTTGAGCTTCCAGCTGTTCCTTCTCATAAGCTGCTTCACTGCTTATGGCCTCTTCTTTCCACTTGGCTTCCTTCTCGTTCCAGTCGCGAGTCCATTTTTCATCACTCTCTATCATTTCTATCTCTGTTCTCGTGAAAAGTTCTGCCTGTTCTAAGACATGTTTCGCAATTAACTTTCTCGAGTAACCTCTTTCCTCGCCTTCCAAATAAGAGTCACTTATCCATGTATCTAGACATCTTATAATTTTTATGGAATCGGTCACTTTGTGATCTGTCAGATATTGGATAAATCTAGCTCTCAGTTCAGCTACTGCGTTCATTTTAGATCGCTGGGTAGGTAGTTCAATCTCTCAGTATACGCTGCACTAGTTTCCAGTTATTACTAATAATTCTATGAAGTATTGTAATAATAAACCACTGATCAATTTACAGAAGCTCGAGGTAATACTATTAAGTCTACTGACGTAATGTATCCCTTTACAGATGCTAGTATAATTGATATTTTAATAATACTTATTTCTGCTGAATTAAGGTATTATTAACTTTAGACAGACGCTAAACTTGCTTCCCATTATTACTAATAATTCTATGAAGTATTGTAATAATAACCACTAATCAATTTACTGAGGCTCGTGGTAATACTATTAAGTCTTCTGACGTAATGTAACTCATTAACGGAAGTTTAGTATAATTGGATTTTTGACAATTCCTTATTTCTGCTGAATTAAGGTCTCATCACTTGAGTAATACTCAAGTATAAACAATTCCCTTCAATATCTCACACACATACACACTCTACCGCCTGTTAAATGTACCACTTAATTACCTTAGTTAACAATTTAACGTAATTAAATAACCCTGAATTAAATTAGTGCCAGCAACGTTCTGTTACTTTAAAATTATAATTGTTCTGTTCAGATACTACCAGAAGTGTCGTTATCTAGGGCGTTATAAGATTATAGTCCACAGTATAGACTAATAGTTCAAGATTCCTTACAGTTTCTGCAGAACAATTTAAAGACAAGATTCCCTGTAGTCACTGTGAAATAAGAATCCAGAAATTCAAATCCAAGGACGAGATTCCCAATAATTGTCGCATGAAAATATAATTAATAGTAGGTAAGCTTGACAGCTGTATAGGCGTGATGGACAATAGTGCACACGGACGTGTGATAGTGGTGCGCAAGAGAGATAGGCAGAAGGCACAGGCTGAGTCAGTGAGTTCTTCACTAAGAAAACCACACACACAGCTCTTCTTGTTTTCTCTGGCGACAATATTACTCTTTTGCACACACTGTGTCACTCACAAATAGTAGGGTAAAGAAGTAAAGTTAGATTGAGGATTTGGTAGTCTGAACTGAACGAACAATCCTATCGAGGTTAACTCAATTTTATTTCAATTTAGAAATGTAAATAAATCAATAAGGATTTTACAGCACATAATAATAAAGATTATCACGAGAAAACAAACTCACAACAATTTGATGATTTTAAAGAAGAAAAAATTATTACACAAATAGTGAAAACACGGATTATGAATGAATTGTGTTAGTAAAGTTCCCGGCAGGCCTGATAAGCTTTTGCTGGAAAATATGTGAAATACTGTTTGTGTGTAAATGAATGTTTGTTCCTTTGTTCCTTTGGTGTGAATGTTGGAAACAACTTATATCCTGGGGTTCTCTTGGAAAAATATATCGTAATCCAATGCTTGAAATTAACTTCACTGTTCGAATAAGGTATCCACAAAGGGGCACAGAATCTGAACACGATTTTATAAATCCAAGATTGGGGTAACGACTTCACTGTTCGAATAAGGTATCCACAATGGGCACATAATCTGAACACGATTTTTATAAATCCAAGATAGGTGTAACGTATCCACAGTTGATGCGATATCCACAGATAACGAATTTGCTTCCAAAGGTGGGATGGAGGGTTAAAATGGGTGGAGTATGGTACGGGTGATGGTTGTTAAGGGTAATATCTGGTGTTGAGAATCGTTGCAATAATTGCAGTAATTGAAGTAATTGAAATGATTGAAATAATCGAAATAATTGAAGGGAATTATTGTGACTGGTGGACGAGGACTATATGGCCACTGGCCAAAGGTAACCTCTTTTCAGCAATACGAGACAAGACTTGCACTGCGTAAATCCGCTCCGGAATTTTAGTCTGTTAAGTTAAACTAGAGGGCACTATGTGTGTTTAACTCAAGTCTCCCTATGCATAGTTTTTTTACTTTACAAGGCTAAGACGTGCGTCTCTCTCTTACAGTATGCTATCACCAAGTGAAGTCTAAAAAACTAGTTTGTTAAAGAAAGAATTAATTTCGATTTACCCGCTACATTTTAAACGTTCCCACGATAGCCAAAAGTTAATTATGTCCCGTCTCATGCTAAGACACGTAAAAGATTTATCGTGCCGGTCTCCAGTTGACCACTGCACACTGAAATTAGATACTCTGGGAACCACTGTCGTTTCCACTAAGCGAATAAATCGTATAGACATCTTTAAAGAAATGCTTTTAAGTGCCTTGATAGAATTTGGGATCGTATGACAGGACCTTTAATGAAGACTTGAAAAACAGCTAAAGCACAGATCGCAGGTGCAAATATTTCCGTAGAGAACACAGACAAATGTGAAGGAAAAGAAAAGTAAGGAATTTTAACATAATCTAGACAAAATCTTCGAGCACTCCGTGACAGACACTTTCCAGTTCTTCGTTATCAATTTCAATTTCTGGTTTGGTCTTTACTTTGTCTGTTGTCAATACTTTGGTCTTCTTGGTGTTTAGGTATAGATTCTGGGCCTCGCTGTGTTTTTTGGTGGACAGAAGTAATTGTTCAAGTCCTTCTGGGTTGGTCGATAGGAGGACTGTGTCGTCAGCATATCTGATTTCCGGGATCTGGTACCCGCCGATGTTAAATGAGTCAAACTCTGTGTGTTCTTGGTCATCTCTTACGTTTCTCATGATATTCTCGGCATAAATGTTAAACAGGTAAGGGGAAAGGGTACAGCCTTGTCTTACTCCTTTCTGTACTTCAAACCATTCTGATGTTTCCCCCTCTATTCTTACGGCTGCCTGTTGTTCTTGGTACAGCAGTGCGATGAGTTGTATAAGGTGGTTTGGAAATCCCATATTTTTCATAATAGCCCATAACGCTGATGTTGTACACAATCGAAAGCTTTGGTGTATTCAATGAAACAAGTATGTAGGTCAACGTTGAATTCTCTACACTTTTCTATGATGATCCTCATGTTGAATATATGATCTCTAGTGCCTCTACCTGGTCGAAAACCCGCCTGTACTTCGTTTATTTCTGTTTCTAGCTTTTGTTGCATCCTTTTCATTATGATTTGTAAAAGTATTTTGCTGGCATGGCTTATAAGAGCTATAGTTCTGTAGTTTGTGCACAGTTTCAGGTTGCCCTTTTTTGGCAAGGGTATGTAAATTGATCTTTTCCATTCCTTGGGCCAAATTCCGCTTTGCCAGATCTTGCAGCATAATGCATGGTATAAACGAGCGCTGCCTTCTCCTCCTGCCTGTATCATTTCAGCTGTTATTTCATCACAACCAGGAGATTTTCCACTTTTTAAGTGTTTGATTGCATTCCGGACTTCCTCTATGGTAGGTTCTGGTTCACGTTCCGCTTCATTCATGACGTTGTTATCTGCCGCTTTGTTTATTTCTGTATACATTTCTTGACAGTACTCCTTCCATCTGTTCAGAATATCTTTACGTTCTGTTAGAGTGTCGCCTTTCTTGTCGTTTATTGCTCGAGGTGATGATTTAAAGTTGCTGTTTTTTCAATGTTCTTACTTCAGAAAACATATTCTTACTCAATCCCTGTTCGCGCATTTCCTCTATTTTCCTGCAGGTGTCGTTTATGTATTGCTGTTTGTCTTGTCTGACTCGTTTTTTAATCTGCTTTGTGTATTCCTTGTACAACTCCTGATTTTCTGTATCTTTTTTGGACTTCATTTTTCTTCTCTCTACCACCAACTTCAGTGTTTCATCTGAGATGTATTCTCGTCTCTTTATACTTCTTTTAGGAATTAACCTCTGTGCATTTGTAATATAAACATCTCTGATGTTATTGGCAAGTTCATCTGGTGTCATTTCCTCCTGTACTGCCATAAGAATGTCAAATTTGTTCTGAATATCGACACTGTACTCTTCTGGTATGGCGCTTGTGTCATAACGTATTACTTTGTCGCTTGTAACGACTTTTTTCAATTTGATCTTGAAGTTTGCAGCAAGAAATTCATGGTCGGAGTCACAGTCTGCTCCTGGGAACGTCTTGATGGATGAGATACAAGATCGCCACCTTTGTTGTATTAAGATGTAATCTATTTGGTTCTTGCTTTTTCCGTCCGGTGACGTCCATGTATATAGTCTTCTAGGGTGTTGCATAAAAAGAGTATTCGTGATGACTAGGTTGTTTTCTAGGCAGAATGTTGTCAAGCGTTCTCCTCTCTTATTTCTCTGGCCCAGTCCATAACTTCCTTTCACTCTTTTTTCATGTTCTAATCTTTCGTTTCCAACTTTGGCATTAAAATCTCCCATTATTATCCTAATATCTTGCTTATTTGCTTTCTCTAATGCATTTTGCAGTTCATTGTAAAAATCTTCAATTTCCTGTTCTTCAGCAGCTGCTGTTGGCGCATATGTTTGTATAATTGTGATGTTCTTTCTTTTTCCTTTCAGTCTGATTATGACAATGCGGTCATTTATGGGATTATATCCTAATAGGGAGGCTGCTGTCCTTTTAGACAGGTAGAAGCCGACGCTGCTCTGACCTCCTCTCTCTTTGCCTGAGTATATGAATGTTCCTCCTGATGGAATCGAAAAGTGTCCCTGGCCCGACCATCTGTGCTGTGAGATGCCCAGGATATCGATGTTTAGTCTTTCCATCTCGTTCTTCACTATGTACTGTTTTCCTTGGTATAAGCTTCTGACGTTCCATGTTCCTATTTTGATTATTTTTCTAAGACCGATGACATGGTTTTCCGTGGTAACACAGTCAGGCTTTTGGCCGTCATCACGACTACCTGTACTGACGCTGCCAACGATCTCTTCCCCAGTTAAATATGATCTGCCTGGCCTGGGGGCCTCACCACCAGATCTTTGTGTAGTATTCAGATTAGCCATTATGGATTTCTTGGCATTGTACATCCAGTAGTTTGCCATTGCTTTCTGGATGGTTCTGGCCGCTTACCATTACAGTCCATGGTGCGCCCTCAGCCCGATACCAGGCCTTTCCAACTCCTGCCCTAGAAGCCGTTGTCAAAATATTATTGATCATCCGCCCGTTCGGCCAGCAGTTGTGTGTACTGTTTAAGGGGGACCTCCCTTTTTCAATTTACTCATGTAGTTCTGCCGGCCAGTCAAAGCCGTTGCCCGGGGGGTGGCGCTGCCGTACACAAGCAGACTCGAGGAGCCATACATGAGCTGAACTGGAGTGGGGGAACCAAATAGGATCCAGGCCATCCTCAAAAAGAGGAAGTGACTGCCTCTCACCGTGAGGTACTATCCCTTACACACTCCAGCCCTACCCCCCCCCCCCCTTACTATTATATGGCTCTGAAATATGGAGAACAAAAAAGACAACAACCAAAGAGCTACAGACTTTCATAAATGGGTGCTTGCGTAGAATAGAAGGATTAAAATGGTATGACAAGGTTACCAACGTGGAACTGATGACAAGAACTAGACAAGTGCTAGTTGAACAAGAGATGAGAAGAAGACGATGGCGATGGATAAGACACACACTGAGGAAACCTGTTGTTGCATTACAAGGCAGTCCTTGTTCTGGTACCCCCATGGAAAGAGAGGCAGAGGTAGACCAAGAAGCACATGGAGAAGAGAGCTGGAAACAGGTGAAAATGATGAGAAGAACGTGGGAAGAACTTGAGATGATGGCACATGACAGGAGGACTTGGCATGTGTTTGTTGAAGGCCTATGCTCCTTTGGGAGTGAAGAGTTATGATGAATACGTTTTTCTGTTTCTAAAAATTAAGAATCCAACTCTATTCTTTTCTGTGGCAAGGTCCTAGATGTCTACTTTGTGACGATTTCTGGAAAGCAGTGTCGTATGCTAGATGTTCTACATTATATAGCTCTCGACCTACGCTTCCTGCATGGGGCTCTGACAAATCTTCCACTCGCGTGGTTGTTTATTGGCGCCTCAAATGTCAGTCAATACATTCAAAGTTCATATTATGAAAACTTTTCCTCATGCAGTATTCTGTATGACTAGTGCGTCTTTGAAAATTTTAAAAAGTCATCCTCCGTATTTGGAGTTGCTACATCCAACAATTCTTGGTGAAACGTTCTTGGGAGCAGCGCTAGCGTAGTGGTTACCACACTGCGCTGGCGACCGGGTGATACAGGATCAAACCCGGGCGAGGACATTTGAAGATTTTTCGTCGACCGGGATTTGGACTGGATTAACTCGAGCCCTAGCGAGAACATTTGAAGGAGTGTCGTCGACCAGGTACTGCCGGCTCCTGAGCCGACCCAGCTCTAATCGGTACCTCCGAAAATCGGCGAATATCTGCCTGAATGGCGAGGGATACCTGTCACTGTGCAAGAAAAAAAGGATCACGTAAAATCAGTCTCAGTTTAGACATACTAACCTGAGATTTCGCCTCGAGTAATAGCGGGCGTAAAAAAAAAAAAAAAAACAAGTCCCAAACTGAACACTGTATTACGGAAATGTCATGAAACACAAACATTATATGAAATACAAATATCCAAGATAATAATTCGTAATTCTTTCTTCAGAATTAAACAACAAGATTCAGCCATAACATCTAGCCATCTTCTCCGCTCTACACGCAACATTCTAGTTCACCTCTCAGTCCAAAACTCACTACTTCGCACCTTGAACGATTCTCCCGTTTTTTGACCCATAATCCGCACGAGGCAAACTCACGTACAAACAAGACTGACCACTTTTCATTCGCATTTAACATACACACAGGCCTGCGAAATTTACTGTTCACGCAAACAACCTCTCTTACTTTTTCACCCCCCCCCCCCCCCTGTTAAGGTATGTCCGCCCGTTCGTTTATTCCCGTGTATTAAAAGAGTTTGTCTGCATTTGATATATGTATACCATTATTATTCCCATATGTGTCTATATGAATGTTAGAACATTGGTATACAACAAAAGTGTCACGCGAATGTTTTATTCGTGGGTATGCCAAAAACTGCACTGTATCGTCCCTGTATTATTTATGCAGTGTTCTCTCACAAGGGATCACGAATTAGTAATGTCTCAGATATGCCCAACAGCTCAAATATAACCAGGTAAGAAGCCAATGCTGTTCCGGTAACATAACAACACAGTTTATTGAAAACTCATGATCCATGAGACATGATGAACCGTCCTTAGTTAATGTCATTCGGTCTATTCGTAACCTCGTTTTATACTCCTTGACGGTGATACATTGTTGCTTTCTCCGTCCTAATCCATCTATACATCTCTGTGGATTGATTATATCCGTGCCCTTCACCCGTAATTTCTTTTCCAAACTCATATAATTTTAATAACATGAATTTCCCCAAAAGTCAGTACACATTAGCGACAGAGCAGGCAGGATCTTTAAGACTCCGATTTTTACGGTGTATAGACCTGCCAGTCTAAAAAATGTATAAGCATCACATTATACATTATTAATAGTACTCATCCTGGTATACATTCCCATTCATGGCACGAATCAATATAACCCTTTTCTACGGGTTTTCAAGCAAACCAGCACACACAAGGCTGTTCACGTCTTGTTTATTTCTTGGGTCCATTTTTGTTCTCCACGTCATTGTTTCAACACACAAAAACTCCTACGTCATCCTTTTTTACTGCGCGCATGAATAATGCACCTAAGTGTACTATTCACATATCTTCAAATATTTTCCCCAAACTCAACTCAGCGCTCTTTGATGCGCAACACCAGAAATGTTGTAAAAAACCATACGCAACAATTACCCCCTACCACCGTTAAGAAAAAAGACACGTAGTTTCTTTTTTCTTCAAAATTGTACCACTTAAGGTAATTTAAAAAAAAAATACCAACATAATACTATCCTAAGTCTCAGTAAGTCTACGTCAGCTAATGTCTCATAACATAATCAGTCAGTCGTCGATGAGATGAAACGGTGATAAACAAGTCATATAATCTACTGCCTTATGAATAAATTCCAAGTAGGAAGTAATAATATTACTAAATTAAAACAAATTACGCGGAATCAACACCGCCCTCTATTACCTCTAGTATCAATAATACTAGAACCAAAATTTATATAATATGGTTATATCTAATAGGATTACCGACCCATCGGAAAATGATTGCAATAATGTGTACCTCACCAATACAGAGTACACTGCAAATCTCATGCATGTTTATTCCTGATCCAACCCCAAAAAATATCAAATACATGCATAAATTGGTCCCAAATTACCTATTTCAATGCCCCTAGGAACCTCTATAATATACACGCAAAAATTTATCGCTAAAGAATATCATTGCCGTACAGTCATATTATAGTACACTGTATGTGCACCTTACACCATACACACCAAATTGTGTTCCGGAAAAAACGAATAAAAATTCAATGTCCCAATTACATCACCACTACTGTTGACCATGAACTAACTGTCATTAAAAACGTGTGTACTGTCTTCCTGAGGGCACCTCGACAGTACGTCTGCAACCACATTGTCGGACCCTCGAATTGCTTGAATAGTATAATTATACGGCTGCATCAGAATCGAATAACGGGCTGCTCGGGCGCATTTATGGTTCTTCGTCTTTAAATACGCTAAAGCCTTCTGATCTAATTGTATTACGAAAGATACACCTAACAGATACTTCTCTAATTTGGTCACTGCCCAGACCACCGCGAGAAGTTCCTTTTCCAACACCGAATAATTCATTTCCGCCTTGTTTAACTTTCTCGAAATGTACGTGATCGGATGCAGATGTCCATCAAATTGTTGAAGCAACACAGCACCAACGCCCTTGGACGAAGCGTCTGTTCGAAGAGTATAAAGATTATTAAGCCTGGGTAGTTTTAAAATCGGTGGGGATGAAAACAAATCTTTAATTTTAAGAAAAGCAGCATTGCATTCTGGAGTCCACCTAATTACAGTAGGAGCCCCTTTCCTAAGTAAAGTGGACAGATCTGACGTAATTGAAGATAAGTTAGGAATAAATTTACCATAATATTGCACTAGTCCTAACACACTCCTGACTTGTTTTTTTGTCCTAGGAATGGAAAGATTTAGAATCTTGGAAACATTCTGCTCCAAAGTTTGAAGATTCCCATGACCAATCCTATGACCTAGAAAAGTAATCTCAGAGAATCCAATATACACCTTAGATGGTCTAGCAGATAACCAAGCAGATCTGAGCGTGGATAATAGAGAGTGTAAACCGTGAAAGTGTTCTTCCCAAGTGTTGCTAAACAAACAAATATCATCTATGTACGAGATTATATCTTGTCTATGCGAGAAGAGAATTCTCATCATTCTAGTGAACGTAGCAGGTGCGTTCATCAGTCCAAAACACATAAAATTGAACTGAAACAACCCTCTGGGAGTAGCAAAAGCCGTAAAATGTTTACATCTTTCCGCCAACGGGACCTGCCAATAACATTTTGACAGATCGAACTTACTGAAATATACTGCATCTGCTAATTTTGGTAAAAGATCATCCAATAATGGTAACGGTTCGGCGTCAAAAATTGTGACCTGATTTAATTTTCTAAAATCAATGCAGAGCCGAATGTTATTGTCTTTTTTTCTTATTACAACCATGGGAAAAGCAAAATTACTTTGAGAAGAACTGATTATACCTAATTGCAGCATGTCATCTATTTCTTTGTTTACTTTGTCTTGAAAGTGTAATGGTATCGGGTATGGACGCACTCTAATAGCCTTTTCATCATTTAAAATGATGTCATGTGTGATGACATTTGTTTTGCCTGGTATATCTGTAAGTACATCATGAAACGAATGTAATAATTCGGATACATGTGTTTTGTTCTCAAGTGTAAGATTCGGACAGATTGTCACGTCCTCCCAAGTTTCGGTAGATTGAACTGGTAGATTAGGAAACGTCATTGATACAGCTGGGAAAGAAGATTCTTCTTCTTGAATAACTGATAAAGACGCCCAGCTCGTTGGATGTGAACCTACATTATCAACAGCGTGAAAGACTGCCTGAAGATGTTCAGGTCTTGAGTGAAACTCTTTCAACATGTTAATGTGAAAAATCTTTCTTTGTCCCTTAACATCAAGGACATAATCGACATCTAAAATACGTGACAGAATCTTGAATGGACCACACCAAGTTATCAGTAGTCGATTCTGTTTGCTCGGTAAAAGCACGAACGCTTCGTCGCCTGGGTTCGATCCCCACACTGGCCACCATGTTAAGGTATGTCCGCCCGTTCGTTTATTCCCGTGTATTAAAAGAGTTTGTCTGCATTTGATATATGTATACCATTATTATTCCCATATGTGTCTATATGAATGTTAGAACACTGGTATACAACAAAAGTGTCACGCGAATGTTTTATTCGTGGGTATGCCAAAAACTGCACTGTATCGTCCCTGTATTATTTATGCAGTGTTCTCTCACAAGGGATCACGAATTAGTAATGTCTCAGATATGCCCAACAGCTCAAATATAACCAGGTAAGAAGCCAATGCTGTTCCGGTAACATAACAACACAGTTTATTGAAAACTCATGATCCATGAGACATGATGAACCGTCCTTAGTTAATGTCATTCGGTCTATTCATAACCTCGTTTTATACTCCTTGACGGTGATACATTGTTGCTTTCTCCGTCCCAATCCATCTATACATCTCTATGGATTGATTATATCCGTGCCCTTCACCCGTAATTTCTTTTCCAAACTCATATAATTTTAATAACGTGAATTTCCCCAAAAGTCAGTACACATTAGCGACAGAGCAGGCAGGATCTTTAAGACTCCGATTTTTACGGTGTATAGACCTGCCAGTCTAAAAAATGTATAAGCATCACATTATACATTATTAATAGTACTCATCCTGGTATACATTCCCATTCATGGCACGAATCAATATAACCCTTTTCTACGGGTTTTCAAGCAAACCAGCACACACAAGGCTGTTCACGTCTTGTTTATTTCTTGGGTCCACTTTTGTTCTCCATGTCATTGTTTCAACACACAAAAACTCCTACGTCATCCTTTTTTACTGCGCGCATGAATAATGCACCTAAGTGTACTATTCACATATCTTCAAATATTTTCCCCAAACTCAACTCAGCACTCTTTGATGCGCAACACCAGAAATGTTGTAAAAAACCATACGCAACACCCCCCCCCCCACACACACTTTGACCATTAGCATCACCATCAGCGTAATAATCATCATCATCATTACAACATATGCTTGATAGCTGTATTGCACTGACATCATCATCATGAATACAATATACGCTTGATAATTGTATTACACTGATATAATCATCATCATTACAACATATGTTCGGTATCTGTATTATACTGACATCATCATCATCACAACAACATATGCTCGATATATGTATTACACTGACATCATTATCATCATATGACATTTAACCCCTTCTCCAGAAGAAAACTCAGTTTTCTCATAGAGTAAGGCAAATGTCTGGAACAATTTAAGAGTGTATTACATCTAGTTACAGATAAATTAGCATAAAATAATATCATCCAAGGCTGTCTCATGAAAAATCTATCTGTGAACATTTTATAAGTTATAGACGGGATAAAGAATCCGCCAACACATTGGATTGTCCCTCAAGAGGTATTACAGAAAAGTCATATTGTTGCAGCAGTAGGTACCATCTTGTTAATCCGCTATTTGGCGATTTTGCCGTCCTCAGATATGCTAAAGGTTTATGATCTGTGTTGAGAAAAAAATGAGCTCACATCAGGTACTTGGAAAGCTTAACAACACACCACACAATGGCTAGACATTCTCTCTCGGTGGTAGCATATCTGGTCTCTTCTTGTAATAATTTCCGACTTGTATTTAAAACCGGATGCAGAGTATTATGGTATTCTTGCATTAGGTAACCTTCTATGCCCACAGAATATGCATCCGTCCTGGGGACAAATGGAAGATGCACATTAGGCAGCATCAAAATTGGATGTTTGAAGAAAATAAATTTTATCATTTTTAATGCTACATCGCACTCATCTGTCAATGTCACGCTATATGGCATCCTCCTGCGCATCAAATACCAGAGGATAGTAAGCAACGCTAACAACTGGGGAATGCAAATGTAGTAAAGGATACTGACAATACATGCATGAGACATCATCAAGATTGCATCTGATGAAACAAATCCACAATATGTAGAATCGTACCAACATCTTGACAGCCGTATAGACAGCGTTGGATGGACCAATAGTGACGCCAACGTAAAGATACAAAGAGCAAGATGAGAATTCACTTCACTCGGAACTACATTAAAATCAACATAAATCCAGAGTGCTATAAAGACCAGAATCCTAAACTCAAATGTTAAGTCAGTTTCCATGTATATTTCTGAAACATGAAGAACCTCAAAACCAACTATGAAAAAATAACAAAACAAAAAAAACAACTGATTCCCAGCATTGCTAGTCTTCGAAATATTATTTTTGGGGGGGTGTTGGGTGGGTTTTTGGATGTTTTTTGGTTTTGTATTTATGATGGGGGGGGGTATTATTGGATTTTGGTTTTGTGTTGGTTTGGTTGTTGGGTGGGGGTGGATTTTAGGGTTTTTTTGGGGGGGGGGTTGGTTTTTAGTGTTGGTGTGTTTTGGGTGGTGTGTGGATGTGGGGGGGGGTTAGGGGATTGGTATGATATTTTGGGAATGTTTAGAAGTATTTGGTTGTGGTTGGGGATTTGGTGTGGGTTGTTGGGGGGGGGGGGGGTGTAGGTGTGGTTGGATGGTGGGGTGGGGGGTTGGATGGGTGTGGGTTTGTGGAGTTTGGGGAGTTGGGGTGTGGTTGTGTTGTTGGGGGTGTTGGGGGGGGGATAGTAATTGGTTTGGTGAGGGGTGTATTTAGGGGGGGGTATGTTGGGGATATTGAGGGGGGTGGTAGTATTTAATAGGGTTGGTATTAGTTTGTTTTGTTGTTTGGGGGGGAATAGTGGTGGGTTGTAGTTTTTTTTTTGGTTATTAATGTGGTTGTGGGTTGGGGGGGTTTTGGGGGGGTTTATGGGGGGGGTGGGAATTTTAGGGGGATTGTGGAGTATTGGGGTTATTTTTTGAATGGGGGTTGGGGGTTGTTTTTTGTGGAGGTTTTGGTTTTTAGTTTGTGTTAGGGGGATTTTTTGTGGTGAGGGGGGGGGGGATGGTAGGGGTTTTGGGTATTTTGTTGGAGGGGGGGGGTTTATTGTTTAAGGTGGGAGTGGGTATTGGTTGATTAAGGTGATTGGGTTTTTTGTTTTATTAGGGGTGGTTTGAGTGGTTTTGTGTTTATTTGGGGTGTGTTGGGGTAAGTGTTAGATGGGTGGTGGGTTTAATTTTGTGGGGTGTGGGGTTTTTGGAGGGGTGTGGGTGGGGTGGGGGGATATTTTAGAGGATGGGATAAAAGTTTTATATTGGTTTGGTTTGTATTGAAGTTGGGAGGAGAATTAGAATTTTGTAGGAGATTTGGTTTTGGTTTATTATTGGGGGGTAGGTTGGTGGGTGTATGTAAAGGGAAGTTGGTTGGGGTGAATGGTATTGTGGTTTGGTAGGGGGAGGGGGTGTGTTGTTTAGGTTTTGGGGGTTGGGTTGGGGTGGGGGGTGATGTAGTTTGGGGGTTTAGTGGTTTTATTTTGGGGGGTTAAGTTATTATAAGGGGGTTGATTTTGGGGGAGTTTTTGGGGTTGGGTTATTTGGGATGGTGGGGGGGGTTGAGGGGTTGGGGTTTAGGGAATTGAATTGGGGGGGGGTTTTGGATTGGAATTTTATTTGGGGTATGTGGTGGGGGGGGGGGGTAGGTTAGGGGGGTGGTGAGGGGGGGGGTGTGTGTATTGTTGAATGGGGGTTGGGGGTAGTTTGGGGTTTTTGGGGGAGTGGTTGGGTGTGTGGGATGGGATTAATATGAATTTTGGGGGGGTAAATGGGGGGGGTTTTGGGGTTTGATGGGGGGGGTGATGTAAGGGTGTGGGGTATGATGGGTTGATGTTGGTTGGGGGTTGAGATGATTATGGGATGTAATGGGGGGGGTTTTGTAGTTAGGGGGAGTGGTGGGGGGGGATTGTTTGGGGGGGGGGGGGGGGGGGTTTGTTTTTATGAGTTGGTGTTGATGGGGGGGGGGTATGGTTGGGTAGTGGGGGTGATTTATTAGGGTGGGGGGTTGTTGTGGGTATTTAAAATTTTGGTTTGGATTGAGAATTTGGGGGTTTGTTTAGTGGTGGGATGTGGGATGGGATTGATGGTGTTTAGTTGGGGTTGAGGGTGTAGTAGTGGTTTGGTGTAGGGGGGTTTATTAGGTTTTTTTTGGTGTTAGATTAGGGGTAATTTTGGGGATGGGGGGATTTGGGGTTTAATGTGTTGGGTGGGGGATGATTTTTGTGGTTGTAATTTTTGGGGGGGGGGGGGTATTGTTTGGGTGAGTTGGGTTTTGGGGTAGGAATTTTTGTTATAGTTTTGATGGTGGTTTTTTGGGGGGTGTTTGTTGGTTTTTAGAATGTTGTTGTTTGGGGGTTGGAATGGGGGGGTTTTTTGGGGGGTTAAGTTTTTTGGTTGGGGGGGTTGTTTTTTTTGTGTTATTGTGGGGGGTTGGGGGGGGGTGTGGGTGTGTGGGATGGTTTTGGGATTTGATGGGATGGGTTGTTGGGGGGGGGTGGGAATGGTTGTGTTTTTTTAAAGGTTTGTTTAAATGGTTTGGGTTTTTAGTTGGTGTTTTTTTGGGGGGGGGGGGGGGGGGAATAATGGAATTTTTGGGGGGTTTTTGGTAAGGTAAGGGATTGAAGTTGTGGGTTTTGTGTTTATTGGATTGTTTGGGGGGGGTTTGGGATTGGGTTGGGGGATTTTGTTTTGGTTTTATTTTTATTTGGTTTGGGTTGGTTGGGGAGGGGTAATTTGGTTATTTTTTGGGAGTTGGTGGGTGTTGAGTTTGTTGGGGGGTTTTTTTTTGGGGGGTTTTGGTGATAGGTTGTTGTGTGGGGGGGGTGGGGATTTTGGGTTGGGGGATTGAAGTTGGTTGGGGATTTTTGTATGTTGTGTGAAAATGGGTTTGGGGGGGTTTGGTTTTGGGGGTAGGGGTGATGTTAGTGGGAATTTTTGTGGTGGGGTAAAGTTTGGTTGGTGGATTATTTAGTTTGGGGATTGGATGGTTGTAGGGGGTGGGGTTGGGGATGTGTTTTTGTTTTGGTTGGGGGAATTTTAATGTTGGGTTTGGGAGGATTTTGGGGGTGTTTGGGGGTTTGTTTTAGGGTGGTTGGATTTATGTGTTGGGTTTGGTGGTTTTATTTTTGTGTTGATAATTTTTTTGATGGGATGGGGGGGAATATGGGGGGTTTTTTTATTAGTGTTTTGGATGATGGGGGGTGTTATTTGGAGGATATTGGTTTTTGTATTGATTGGTTGTTTAATGATTTTTTGGGGGTTATGGTGGGGGTTGTATGGATTTGATTTTGGGGAAGGGTTTTTTGGTTTATAGGTTGATTTGGTGTGGGTTTGGTTTTTTTGGGGTTGTTTTTGATATGGATGGGTTTTGTTTATTTTGGGGGAAAATTGATTTTTATTTGGGTGTAAATTGTGTTTGGTAGTTTTTTATGGTTGGTTTTGAATTGATGGATTTAATATGAGGGGTTGGGGGAATTTTATGTTATTTGGTTTGGGGATATAAGGGTTTAATTTTTTTGGGGGTTGGGGTGGATTATTAAGAATTTGGATTTTTGTTGGGATTTAGTGTTGAATTTGATGTTGGTATATAATTGGGGGGGTTTGAAAGGTGTTTTTGGGTTTTGTTGTAAGTGGTTTTTGGTTGATGGAATTAGGTTAGTTTTTGGGGTTAGGGTGTTTTATTTAGTTGTTTTTGTTTGTTAGTGTTGGGGTTTGTTATGGGGAATTTTTTTTTTTTGTGATTTGTGAATATTTTGGGGTTTGGTGTATGGGGGGGGGGGAATAGGGTTTTAAAGGTGGTGGGTTTGTTTGGGTTTTGGTTTAATTTTTATTTAGTTTTTGGGTGGGGTTTTATTTGGGGGGGGATGTGTGGGGATGGGTATTGTTGGGGGGGGGGTTGGGTTTAAGGGTTGGGTGTTTTTTGGGTATTGGGGGATTTGAGTGTTGGGGTTGGGTATTTAATTGGGGTAGTTTTTAGTTTTATGTTTGTTTTAGTTTTGATTGTAGGTTTTTTGTGGGTTTGTGAGTTTGTGGTGGGGGGGGGTTTGGGTTTGGGGGGTGGGTTTGGGGTTTTTAGGGATTTTGAAATTGTTTTTTTTTTTTGATATGTGTTTGGTTATTTTGTGGGGGGGGGTGATTTTTAGGGGTTTGTGGGATTTATTTTATTTGGGTGTTGGTTAATTGTTTTTGGAAGAGTGATTTAGTAGGTTTATTGGGGGTTTGGATTTTTTGGTTGTATTTGGGTTTGGGGGGGTTTGATTAATGGAGTTTTTGGTGGGTAGGATGAAGTTGATGGTGGGATGGATGGGGTGTTAGTTTGTTTTTAGTGTTTTGGGTTTTTTGAAATTATGGTTTTGGGAGTTATTAGGGGGGGGGGGGATTTTTTTTTATTTTGGGTTGTAATTTGTTTAATATTGATGTTGGGGTGGATTGTTTGTTGGGTTGTGGTTTTAAGTTTTGTGGGATGTTTTTTGGGAGTTTTTTAGGTAGGAATGGGTTTATTGTTTAGATGTTATTGTTTGTTATTAATGGGGTTTTGTTTTTAGGGGGGGGGTAAATGGTTATTTGTTTTTTGTTATGTAAATTTATGTTTTTTGAGTTTGTGGGATAGGGGGAGGTTTATGTGGGGGTTTGTTGGTTTTTTAGTAGATGTAGATTTTGGGTTTTTTTAATGGGGGGGGAATGGTTGATTTTTGGGTTTTTTTTTTTTTAAGATGGTTTTGGGGGGGGAAGTTGGGGGTAAGTAATGGTTATAGGTGTTTGTGGTTTTTTTTTATTGGGTGTTATGTGGGGGGAATATGGAAAGGGGGGGAGTATGGGGTTTTGATTTTGGTTGTATGTTTTTTTGGGATTGTTTAGAGTTTATTGGATAAGGGGTGTGTTTAGGGGGAGAAGTAATGGTTGGAGGTTTTTGGGTTAGATAATTTTTTGGGGGTTTGGTATATGTTGATTTTAATTTTTGGAAGGTGAGGTTTGAGTGTTGATGGAGGTTTGAGTGGTGGGGTTTTAGGGTATTTGGTTTGAATTATTTGATGAATGTGGAGGTGGATGATGAGTTATTTGGGGGAATAAGGTGGATTTGTTATTGTTGTTAGGTGATTGGGGGTGTTGTTTTTGGGGTTTATGATTTTGGGAAGGGATTTAATTGTTGAGGGATGTTTATAGGGGGTTGATGTTGGGTTTGGGAGGTTAAAGTTTAGTTGATAAATTTAGATTATTTGTGTTTGGAATGTGTTTTTGTGTTTTTGGTTGGGGGAATTTTAGTTGGTTGGGTGTTTTTTGTGAAAAATGGGGGGTAAGGTTATTTGGGGTTTTATTGGGTTGTTTTATATTTTATATTGGGGATTGGTTTTTATTTTTTTTATAAGGATTGGGTTTGTGAAGTTGAAGTTTGGTTGGGGGGGGGTTTTGGATTGATTTGGTATGTTTGATGTTGGTTGTTTTTGTTGGTTGATGGGGATTTTTGGGTTTTTTGTTTGAGGGGAATTTTTGGGGTTTTGAGGTGGGTTTTTTTGGAGTTGGGGGGAGTTAATGGTTAGGGTTTAGTTGATTAATTTTAGGTGGATGGGAGGTGATTTATGAAGGGTTTATTAAGGGGGGGTAGGTAGGGGAGGTAAGGGGGTATTGGGGATTTTTTGGGTTTGGATTGGGGGTTTTTATGATGTAGGGTGTGTTATTGGGGGTTATTTTGTGTTTTTAGGTGGAATTTGGTTTGGTGGTATTAGGGGGATTTTGAAAGTGAGGAGAATGGGGTTTAGGGAAGGTATTTGGGATGGGGATATGTAGTATTTATGAAGGTGGGGGATTTTTTTGGGGTTAGGATGGATTGGGGGGTTGGTTGTGGGGAATATTTTATGATTAAGTATAGGGTGGATTTGGGTGGTAATTGTGTAATGGGTTAATGGTTGGTATTTGTTTGTTGTTTTATGGTTTGGGGGGGATTTGGGGTTGGATGAGTATTGTTGATGGTTTAAGTGTTTGATTGATTTTTTGTTATTAGTATTTATAGGTTATTTGTTTTGGTTTTTGGATTGTTAGGGTGGGTGGATGTATGGTAGTTGTAAGAGGGGGGTGGGGTTTGGGAGGTGTTGGGTTTTGGGTGATGGTGATATTTGGGGAATTTTGGGATGATAATGATTGTATTTGATGGTTGGATTGATTTTTGGATTGTGGGATTGAATGTGGGATAATTTTTGTATTTTTTTAATATAGGTTTATTTGGTTTGATTATGGTTTTGATTTTTTTTTAGGGATGATTTTTTATGAAGGGTTTGTTAGAGGGGAAGTTGTTTGGATAAGGTTGAGGGTTTTGGTTTTTGGGTGGGAAATTTAGGTTTATTGATGTATGTTTATGGGGTTTTGGTTTGTGAGTGATGGATTGTTGGTGTAGATTGGGAGGGGATTAGTTTGGTTGGGATGTTTAATAATGTAGGTTTATAATGTTGGGGTATGGGGGGTTATTGGGATAGGGGGGATTGTATGTTTTTTTTTTTTTTAGGTTGGGGGATGGGGTTTGATGTAATATGAGTTAGGGGTATTGTGATTGGATTTTAGAATGAATGTATTGGGGGGATTTTTGGGAATATAATGGTTTGATAGTTAGTGGTTTTTGTGGTGTTTTGGGTATTAGGTTTTATGGGAGTTTGAGTAGTAAATGGTTTGTTTTAATTTTTTTTTATTTGTTGGATTTGAAATGGGTTGGGAATTTGGATTTGGGTTTTTGGGTTGGAATTGTATAATTTTTGGGGGAGAATAATAGGAATTTATTTTGATGTGGGTAATGTTAGTTGGGGTAAGTTGATTAGGTGGTAAGTTATTTTGAGGGGTTTTTGTTTTTTATTGGTTTTGGGGGGTTAGAAAATTTGTTTGGGTGGGATGGGTAATAATTGGTGATTTGAGGATTTTTGGGATGTAGTGTGAAAGGGTGATATTGTTAATTAGGTGTTTGTATGATTTGGAGATGTGTATGGGGTGTTTTAGTGGTGGTGTGTTTGGTAATGTTTTTTATTGTTTTGTTGGGTGTGGTATTGTTGTTTAGATTTTTGGTTTTTGTGGATTTGGAATGTGATTTTTTTATGGTATTGTTTATGTGTGGGTGAGGATTTTTAGAGGGGGGGGTTGGGGGGTTTGAGTTTTGAGATGGGGGATGTGGATTTTATGAAGGTGGTATTTGTTGATATGTTATTTGTAGGATGATGGTTGTGTAGTTGGGGTTGGGTGTTAAGATTGGTGGTATGTAATGGGGTGAGGGTTAGTTTGGTGAGGGGTGTTAAATGGTTTACGGATTTTATATAGAAAGGGGGGATGGTTTGGATGGGTTAGGTGTATGGGGTTTGTATGAGGGGAGTTGGGTATGTTGGGGGTTTTAAGAGGTGGGGTTATTATTTGTGAGGTTGGTTTTTATTTTATTGGATGGTTAGGGTTTTAGTGATGGGGGTGGGTGAGGATATTGTGGTGGGGGTTTTTAATTGGAGGGATAGTGGTTTATGGGGGTTGTATGAAATGGTTATAGGATGTTGGGGTTGGGAGTATTATGTATGAAAAAGTATGAGTTTTATTATGAATTAGGATGAATGTTGGGGGTGGTTTTTTGGGTATGAGTGTGGGTTTTTATGATTGGGGGTGAGTTTGTTTGTAATTGGTGAAAAGTGGGGGGGGGATAAAGGTAGTTTATGGGTTGGTATTGTGGGGGGGGGATATTTGTTTTATGGAGGTATTGGTTAGATTAGAGTTTTAGGTATGTTTAAGATTGTTTAGTTAAAATTTGGTTTAGGGTGATTTTTGGATTTTTTGAGTATGGGGTTTGTTTTTGGGGAAGTGAAGGTTGGGATGAGTAGAGGGTTTGGTTTGGTAATGGGGAGAGGGGTTTGTTGAGTATTTAGTTTGGTTTGTGATAATGATGTGGGATAGGGATTGATTAGGGGAATGAGTGCTATGTTTTTAATGTGATGGTGTTTTATATTTTTTGGGGTTGTTGTTATGGGGTATGATAAGGTGTGGGATAGTGTTATTTTATAGTTATGTGTTATGAATGGTAAGTGTGATAGATGTTTTGTAGAGATGATTGATATGTTGGATGTGGGATTTTATTTGGTTAGTTGGATTATATAATTTTGTTGGGTGAAGTTGGTGATTGTAAGTTGGGTATGTGATTATTAATGAGGGTTGAGGATTTATTGGGAAGGGTTTGATATAGGTTTATTTGGGGATAATTAATGTGTGTGAATTGGGAATTGGGATGGGGGGGATATTTGGTGGTTTAGATTTTATAGGTGGGTGTTATGGGGTTTTTGAGTGGTATTGTGTTGTGGGGTTTTGGGGTTTTGATGGTTTGGATTTTGTAAGGTTTTAGGGAATTTTTGGAGGGGGTTTGGGTTTTGGGGGTGGTAATTTGTAAGATGGTGGTATGAAGGTTGATATGGGGTTAGATTTGTGGTTGTTAGTTTTTGGGGGTAGGTTTGGATTGAGGGTTTTTGATGGTGTGGTGGTGTTTTAGGGTTTGGATGTTGTTTGGGGGGTGTTTTGGTGGTTTTTAGTGAGTTGTTTTGTGATTTATTTAAGTGAGATGGTTTTTTTATGTTTTTTAGGTATGTTAAGGATGTGTTTATGTGGGTGTGATGGTGTGTGTGGGGGGAAAAAATTTTTAAGGAAGCGGAAAGGAATTAGTAAGTATTGATTTGGGGAGTTAGAAAGGTTTTTAATTATGGATTAAGACTGTTGAGTTTATAGGTGGTGTTGGTGAGTTTCGCACAAAGTAACCTGGTGTTCACATTATCAGGGTAGTTGTTCAATGGATATGTTTGTCTCGGGGGGGTCCGGGAGGGTGTCGGTGTGGTAAATAACAATGACAGTTTGTTTTGTTTCATGAAGTTAAATGCATCACGTTTTAAAATGCACTGAAGTCATGTAAATTTTGAGCATCAGGGGAAAGTACTATGGAAGTTAGCGTTAAAATGGCAGAGTACTTCCAGATACAAAGGGACTTGGTTGGAAATAAAACGTGTATGCTCAAGTCTATCCAGCTGTAAAAATGCGTGTCTGGCTCTCTTATTGAGTCAGGGAAGACAAAAGCAGTGAGGAAAGGAACTGGTCATAAAGCTATGACCTAACATTAGTGAAATTTCTAACATATTACTCCCATACGTTTGTATCCGAGCGTCCGATTGACAGAGTCGTTACAGTGCTAGTCTCTCGCAGTACAGGTGGCGGGTTCAATTCACGGTATCGATACGCTTCAGTCTACCCAGCTGTAAATGGGTACCTGACTTTTCATTTGAGTTAGGGAAGAAAAAGACAGCTAGGAAGGGAATTGGTAACCCCACCTCTTGATGCTGGACCTAGTATAGTGAAGTCTCTAACACTTCTCTACCCTTCGGCAGTATCTGCTACGGGACTACTTTTTTACGTTAGTATCAGCTAAGGGGCCACTTTTACCTTTTTATTGTGGAGATCGTTTGAGTTGTCAACGCGGTTAGAGTGCTTGATTCTCGAGGCGAGGCAATACGGCTGGATTCGAAACCATGTCGCTTCATGCTCCAGTTTACCCATCTGTAAAAATAGACGCCTGCCTCTGCTGTTGACTTAGGAAGACAACAGCAATGAGGAAGGGAATCAGTCACCCCGCCTCATAAAGCTGAGACCTAGTACATGTGAGTTAACACTTCAGCAGTCTGGCAGTATCTGCTATGAGGCTATGAAGAATAAAATTCTCCTGTAGCTCCTGGGGTCCGCGAGGAGAGAACGAAATAATAGTACCTCTACTCCCACGTGCGTAAGTAGCAAGTAATATGCGAGTGTGCATGAGGCTGGTGACCTCATCATGTAAAACACATTTCCAAGAAACTACCGCTGCAACAGCACGTCGATATTTAGTGTGCGGGCCAGTGTCGTGCTAACGGGGGTGCGAGGGGGCGGTTCATCCCGGGTGACAGCCAGTAGGGGCGGGGGGCGCCATCGGGCACTATTATGACAGTACTTACTGCTAAAAGTATACTTGCTAGTGTGTTTCTTTATGGGGGTGCTTAAGGTAGGATTCACCCCGGGTGTCAAATATTTTAAGTACGCCCCTGATGCAGGCTTCCTGCAAGGGAGCCAGCTGTAGTATGGTCCCATGCTCTATAGACAATAAAATTAATGAAGACTAACGAATGAACTTCTTCCGTTAGCGAAGTAGGCCTACTCAATGTTATATTTCTTTCACACACTCGCTGGTATTCTTTATGGAGCAAAAATATAGAAAACAACAAAAACTGCATTTAATGTACAAGGGGATTGACATAAGTCTTGGGCCTGACCATGAAGGACATGTCACAGAGAGCTGAAATTTTGTATAGTGTTTCTTCCTTTTCAATATAGCCAATGTCTGAATTGACACACTTCTGCCATCTCTGCTTGACCTTGAAAAGACCTTGGGAGTAGAACACCCTATTTTTCAAACTAAACCAGTCATCACATGCCCGTATAACCTCTTCATCGCTGTCAAAATGATTTCCTTTTAGCTGTTTTTTAAGATTTGGGAATAGAAAAAAGTCTGATGGAGCCAAATCTGGAGAATATGGTGGGTTTGGAAGAATTTCAATATTCACATCGTTGGCTGCTAGCTGCACAAGCCATGCTTTGTGAGAGGGCGCGTTGTCTTAAAGCGAAGGAAGATTTTTAGTTCGCGTTATCCCTCGTTTCCTGGTCTCAACCTTTCTTAGTTTGGTGAGAAGATCTGCTTAGTACTGTCCATTAACTGTGTTGCAAGAGGCAGATAATCTTTCAAAAGGACACCTTTGCCGTCCCAAAAAACAGTCAGCATCACTTTTCCTGCAGATTTCTGCGCTCTCGGCTTGACAGGTGTTGGTGAGCCCGTAGTTTTCCATTGCATGCTGACAATTTTGGATTCGGGGTCATAATGGTGTACCCAAGTCTCATCTACTGTCACCATGGTCTCCAAAAAATGTTTTGACTGACACTTTTTGAGCAACTGTTGACAGCAATTTACCCTCGTTTGCTTCTGTTCACGTGTCAACAGTCGCGGAACCCAGGGTGCACACACTTTGATCATGTTCAGTCTGTTGTGTAAAATTCTATAAGCTGTTCTTTCATTTAGTTTTACTCTACTAGCTATCTCCACAATTGTCATTTTTCAATCCTGGTCAATGATTTTCTTCACTCTTGTTGCATTTTCATCGTTGCACTCTGAGGCTGGTCTACCAGATCTTGGCAGATCAGCAACATTTGAGCGGCCGCACTTAAACTGTTGACACCAGTTTTTTTACCGAAGTATATGAAGGACAAGAATCATGAAACACTGGTTCCATTTCCCTGTGTATTTCTGTAGGTGTTTTTCCCTGAAACATCAGAAATTTTATCACAGCTCTGGCCTCCTTCTTTTCCATTGTTTTGTCAAATCTTTGGAGCAGCAGATCCGGTCAATAGGGTACATTGCGCCGTGCACCGTAGCGGGGAAACCCATTGAAGAAACAAACGTTTACTTTACACATTCAGTGCAAATATGATGCACTTTAAATGTGCCAAGTTTCATCTTCCTCCTGTGACTCCTTCATGGTCAGGCCCAAGACTTATGTCAATCCCCTTGTAATATCGGGTATCCATAGACTTATGCTTATAATCATCAATACCCTTTAGCTCACAGAGAAGCATAGGCCTTCAACAAACACATGCCAAGTCTATGCTTATATAGATGGGAAAAAACTTTTTTTTTAAAAATGGGGTGATCACTGAGTGACAGCTGGCACAATGGAATAATTCACATCATAATAAGTATGGTTATATTACGAGATCATATTTCATGATTTATATTTAAAGATAATAAGCGTCGGATTAGGTAAGCGGTTAAATCGTTGGCTTACCTGCGGTAGAGTTACCCGGTTCTGGAATTGAAACCTGGCAGTGTCGCGCACCCGTCTACCCAGCTGTAAATGGGTACTTGACTGTGCTCTAGAGTTAAGGACGACAAAGGCAGTGAGGAAGGGACCTGGTCACCCAACCTCATAAAGCTGGACCTAGAAAAGTTAATTCTCTAACACTTCACTCCCCTTTGGCAATAACTGCTATGGACCTGCCTTTATCTCTTTTATTCCTGATGCTCATAAGTCCCATAAATGTCCCGTAAATTTCCCGTATGATCTCTGAGGAAACAGAAACAATAGGTCTTATTGCTTCATTAGGCATGTCGTAACTGGCGAGTAACATGGGGCTAGTGTTACGAAAGGTTGAGTTAACATAATAATGATAACCAATAATTTATAATTGTTTATATATTAACACTTCGAAACGTAGCCAAGATAAAACATGTCTAAGGATTAGACTCCACTTCATCGTAACAAAAACAACAGCTTTCATTTTCCACTTTGGCTCCTATTAACATAGTTGCTTCACGGAAATACGTATGTATCATATGTTTATCATTCGTCCTTGCAACTCATTCAAAAATGTTGTATCCCTGTAAATATCTTCAACCAAATGTATTGTTTACATTACGTGTTACTTGTCCATTTGCGGGACCTTATCATCAATGTACATTATTGTTGAGGCCCATATTGGACATCATAATGTTGAAGGTAAAAGGCCACCATAATGATAAGGCCTGATACTGACGGCCATAGATGTAGAGTGCTGTTTAAGTGAGTAAGTTGTCAACCTGGTAGTGGGATGTTGTGGTGTATGAGGTCACCAAACGTTGAGGCACTGACAGGGTGTAATATAGACTCACTCTCCAATGTACAGGCTCTTAAATGAAGTGATCGTAGAAGGGTATGGTTTGAGTAGACATCAATAAGATGGATGGACACGAATGCGTGAAGGCTCTTGAACTACGTCACGATACATCCATTCAACCACATGTAGAAGTCAGGAATGTTGATAACAGCTGACGTTTCAATAATTTATTACGATACAAGGACAAGATATGCCGATATCATGATATATAGTCATTTGACAAAACTTGGGACATCACAGCATAATAATAATAATGTTCAATGCAGCTGGCATTAATGGATCATAGGCAGGCTGTCCATATCATAGTGCTGACGACAATCTATATCTCTTCTCAGCTACAGCAAATTACCCCGCATTGGGAACGGGTCTTCAAATATATGAGTTTAAACAACTCTCGTCTGACACCAGCAAGTCAGGGTTACTTCTGGTATATAGTAGGCCGCGAAATATGGCGGGCCCCAGAATACAGTGTTCTCTGTGATTCCTTGGACAAACCTTGTTTAATGTGATATCGCCGCAATAGCGGGATTTAATGAATATATAAAGTTCTTCGGGCATTCACCAACCCGGTACATTCAATGTCAGCATAATACGAGAGCTCAATTCTTGGTATACTCGATGGACTCTTTCCCGCCCAGGGAAAAGTCACTAGGCTGTAAGCAAAATGTTATTTATGATTCTGGCAATAAAGAAAAATGAATGAAGTCTAATTTACCTTGCCATTTCTTTCGAATAACACCAAAAAACTCACTCGCCTCCTAGGCGCTTAGAAATACAATATGGGGGAACAATCTTTAGACACACAGAGAACTTTCCTTCCCCATAATATAAAGCCAGGTCGAAGACGAACAAGACGTCTTGACCCTTTGAAAAACTACAGCTCGACTCAGATCGGAAGTCTTTCTTAACGCGCCACAAAAGTCGCGCATGCGTCGTTAGACGCTAGACCCTCTGAGCAAAACTCAGGTGGGCGATGTTGAACACATACTAGGAAAAGACTGACCATTCAAGCCATATATGGTCAGGTAATAAGACATCGGTTCTAGTTGCAAACATTCCGAGAAAAGCTGACCATTCAAGCCATATATGGTCAGGCAACCAGACATCGGTTCTAATATTAGATCGCTAGGTTAAAAACAAGTGGAATAACAACCACTGTTGAATTCAACCCACGTAAAAAATGAGTAACTACCCTTTGATCAGGAATCTAACAAATAATGTCTCCAAATTTAAACAGGTACATTTCACAGACTATAAACTCAGCGAAAATGTCCGCAACAGTTTTTGATACATGGACATATGCGGTGAATACCTCCGAGCGTCGAGTACATCCTTCCACACACTAGGTTCCCCGCGAACACAAAAACACCTTGTCCCACTGGACGATGAGCATAAACTAAGCTGTTGCTATACCACACAAAGACACGTCATTCTCCCAACCACACATAGAAACATTCGCACCGATACCTTTGTGCGCACCACATAGCCTTCAAATACAAGTCTTTATCTAGTGCGCAAAAATGGGCGCAACAGCTGGCAAGTTTATAGTGTGAAACTAATTACTACAGAATCTACCGCAGCAAGGAGATATGAATGGTTTGGCGTGGGTTTCCTGAGGACCAGTAGTCGTGGTGGTTGTATGCTTCAATTAATCACTACCATTTAGCTCCCCAAGAAGCATAGGTCTTCAACAATCACATGCCAAGTCTTCCTGTCCTGTGCCATCCGCTCAAGTTCCCTCCATGTTTTCCTCATCATTTTCACCTCTGTATTCATATCTCTTCTCCATGTGTTTATTGGTCTACCCCTGCCTCTCTTTCCCTGTGGATTCCAGAACAAGGACTGCCTTGTAATGCTATCAAAAGGTCTCCTCAATGTGTGTCCTATCCATCGCCAGCGTCTTCTTCTCAACTCTTGTTCCACTGGCACTTGTCAGGTTCTTGTCATCAATTCCACATTTGTGACTTTGTCATACCATTTCAGTCCTTCTATTTTACGCAAGCACCCGTTTATAAAAGTCTGTAGCTTTTTGGTTGTTGTTTTTATTGTTCTCCGTGTCTCAGAGCCATACAATAGGACTGACTTCACATTTGAGTTGAATATTCTTATTTTCGTGTTAGACTTGATGTAGTGATATCAGTGATACAAATCGCCAAATACAGAAATAGTTAACCCCTACGCCAAGTAAATTTACCACACCGCCCGTGTTTGCCCTAAGTCATCGCCCACGCCACGAGACGCGCTGGATTTTAAAAGCAATAACGCCAAAGTGAACGATACCAAAAACTACTGGCTTTTTTGTCACTCCGTAATACAAATGTTTGGCAGACGACGATACATAGTTCATTTCAAAAGGATGGATAGAAAAACGGAGGCGTGCCGGAGAAAGAGAAGAATAAAACCTTGACAAAAGCGTTGTTTTTGAATCTAGTAATAGAACGACATGAGACTGCTGACGTCACAGACTTGCTTAGGTAACACGCGAATGAGAGGTTGGAAGTTTGAAAAAAACTACTAGGCCATGGAAACCGTTTGCTAAGGCATATTTTTTTTTCCTAAAAGTTAACGTTTGAATAAAGCATTAGATTTTGCTACTGCATGCGATGAAAACCTCACCGCCTTGTTTCCTCTCAGTAGTGACAATTTAAATCTAACGAAACCGCGATTTGCGTTAGGCAAAACGCGTGTTTCATTTCTTAGAACAAGCGAAAGAGAGAGAAAAATTTAATTAAAAGGGGGGATCAAGATGGAGGGAAACCCTACGCTAGAGTATGCATTGTGATACTGAAACTAAGTAACCGAAATTGAGAAGGGTAGAGAAACGGGGCACAAGAAACCTTGATGAAGTCTGTAATTGAATAATAAAGGGAAAGAAAGGACAGTTGACAATTAAAATTATAATACTTGGTTATTAGAATATCGTATTTCACATTATGATATATTATCTTACCATAGAGGAAAAGTATGAAGAGGAAAAATGCAAAGATGAAAATTATGATAAGGAGAGAAATAAAAATATAACAGCTAGATGACAGACAGTCGTCTGGTCAATAATTGCCTTTCCTCATTAAAATCGAGTAGATATTAACAGAATTATCGTAGGAAATAAAAATGAACGACAGAAAAGACAGACATAGAGATATCCTCATTCAACTTTGCCATTCTTGGGGAGGGGACGGTGTTACAATTTTTGAAAGAGTATTTGTGGCGAGAGGTTTTATTTGGCTCTTGGATCAGTATAGTACTGACAATTACAGAAATAGAATTTCTGCAGAAAATGGTGAAGTCCCAGTGTCTGAGAGGACTACTGGTATCACAAATTAGTTACGGCTGTGAATGTTCTGATCTCGAAACAATAGTAGAGAGGAGACCGACATAAAGTGCCACCTCCGCTGTGTAACTAACTGTGATATTAAATAAACAAGGAAACAGATTTTACTTAACTAAGATAAAATTGACAAGTCGTTCAAATACAATTTCCTTCTTATTTATTTAGTATATACACTATCTACTCTTGTGCTGAAGGGTGAAATGTTGAAAAATGAAATGTAATGAATTTGTAAGTTTACATATGATTTACAAATATTTATATTTATATATATATATATATATATATATATATATATAAATATATATATAATATATATATATATATATATATATATTTATATATATATATATATATATATATATGTAAATAAATATTACAACAAGTTTTCCAATTATAGGAACAAAAATTATATCAGCTGTGCTGTTATTTTCGTATAATTTATCCACTATGATCTTATTATTGTCTCTTGCTACGCTAATTCACGTTTTCTTCATTGACAGTTCTATGCTCACAATGCCGACAGAAATGGTACTAATGTGTACTCATCTCTCTTAAGTCTGTTCTGCTTTGTTTGGTTCACACACTCCTGCTGAGGCTTGTTACTTTAGCCCACCCAAGACTGAGGGGGACCAAAGATGTAGAGTCTGGTCAACCTCTATGCTCCTGCGGAGTTCCAGGCAGCGGGATTGACTCGAACATACGACCTCAGGTTTTTTAGGACACAAATAAACCTGTAACAAAGCAAAAATAGGGGCTAATTTCTGTCCTCAAGCCCACCTATTTCTAGTGTGAGTGAAATGAGCGTGTCTCAGATGTATGCATGTAGGATGAATGACAACATGGCTCAGTATGATTTAGCAATAGCGAGACAAGACAGGTGTATACTTGCAAAACATTCTTTCTGATAAACTAATGCATGGATACATTCAATAATATAGATTCAATACATGAATACATTTACTACATTAATACATTCCATAATATAAATCAATACATGAATAAATCCAATAATATGTACACCTAGGTGTGATACAACAATGTCCTTCCCCCTATACTATACCACGCCCTCTATGCTAGCTGGTAACATATATCCTAACAATATTGTTATGTTCTTATGATAGGAGTATATGCGACGAGGACTGTTTGGTGATATATCAGGTTGGAGTTATAGGAGACAATAGATTGGAGTTAGATGCGACAATAGATTGAGTCCTGACAAGGACTGTTTTGGTTATATTGGAGTTGGTCTTATCTGAGACAATAGATTGAGTTATAGGAGACAATAGATTGAGTCCTAACAAGGACTGTTTTGGTTATATTGCAGTTGGTCTTATCTGAGACAATAGATTGAGTCCTAACAAGGACTGTTTTGGTTATATTTACAGTTTGGAATTATCAGAGACAATAGACTGAAGTTATAGACTGACAATAGATTGAAGTATAGGAGACAATAGGTTGAAGTATGAGTCCTATTAGTCTTCGTCTATTCAATCATAATAGGAAATACAATCATTATACTTAATTCCCCCCAAGATACAATCAGTAACCTGATAGGTAGTATAAATGACACACAACAAATACCAACGGTTATCGTAAAAATATTTACCCTCCTAAGATTTTAAACTGGCCAGGTTTTGACGCGACTTAGTGAAGTAGGTTGCAGGTCGATGCCCTAAGGTAAGTTACCATAAATCAAGGTGACAGCTTCTCCCTCTTCAGTCTGTATCTCTGGCGTCAAGTTCGGGGTTGCGTGGTTAGCATAAAATCCGCTTGATTATATAGTCAGGTAACTACTTGAGGAAAGCTTTCGGTTGGTTCCTGGCGGAGCAAAATGATTGGTTTCCTCCGGTTTTGTACCTGGTCTCATACAGCCTAATTTTATTCAGTTTTCATCGGCCATCTTGCGTGAACAAGATGGCCGTTAATTTATTCTGTCTCAGAGACTGGTGAACGTTGATCGTTGATTGGTTGAAGCAAATCTGTATCTCGACATAGTGATTAACAAAGTAGTGGGTTACACTTCGTTTCACGACATAGCCCCTTCCTTTCCTAGCTGTGACTTGTCATAGCTGACGTGTAAACCCCTGCTGTGGTTAATCCTTTTGCGTCTGTCCTTCCAGAGTACTAGGGTGTCGACTTAAAAAATCAGCTCCTACATTGTCTCTTCCCGGAATGTAATTCACGGTAAAGGAATAAGGCGCCAGAAGCAGACTCCACCTTAATAATCTCGAATTTAGCTTTTTAGATGCAGCCAAGAATGGTAAAGGTTGGTGATCGCTTTGGACAATGAAGTGTGTCCCATACAGATAAGGTGAAAATTTGTTGATGGACCAAATTAGAGCTAAACATTCCTTCTCTATGGTCGAGTAGTTCAACTCAGCTGCATTCAGCTTCCTACTGGCGTAGGCGACTGGTAAAAGTTCCTCCGGCTGGGCTTTTTATTTCTGCAAGAGAGTTGCACCAATACCTATACTGCTAGCGTCCGTTCTTAATACAAATTTCTGTGTGATATCGGGTAGTGTAAGGATGGGTTTGCTGGTGAGTTTTGCTTTTAGCTCTGTGTAAGCTTTTTCACAATCAGCATTCCATTGGATTTTGTCAGGCTGTCCTTTCTTCGTTAAGTTAGTTAATGGTGCACACAGAGAGTTAAAATGGGGTATGTACTTCTGATAGAACCCACATAATGACACGAATGATCTCACATCTGTCTTCGTTTGAGGTCTGGGTGCCTTCTTTAGCTTCTCTATATTCTTTGGGTCAGGAGACATATGACCTGTAGAAATAGTGTGACCTAAGAATTCCAACTCCTTACAACCGATATAGCACTTGGTTGGACGTGCAGTCAATCCAGTTTCTCTCAGTCTGTCAAACAACATGGAGAGCGCTACTATATGCTCTTCAAATGTGTTTGTAGCAACAGAATGTCATCCATAAAGTTAGTGATATGGGGATTTTGTAGAGGTTCCAACAATTTCCTCATCATTCTTGAAAAGATACTTGGAGCATTTTTCAGCCCAAAGGGTAGTACATTAAACTCGTAGTGTCCGTCTGATGTACTGAATGCCAGCATTTTCCTAACTTCTGGTTTCACTGGTATTTGGTAGTATCCCTTGCTTAGATCTACCTTCGATAAATACCTAGCCTTACTCAGTGTAGAGAACAGCTGGTTGGTGTCAGGTAATGGGTCCACCTGAGATTCTGTGATCGCATTAAGCTTCCGGTAGTCAATACATAACCTGTGTTCACCACTCGGTTTTCTCAATAGCACCACACTTGAGCTATAGGGAGAGTCTGACTTCGAGATAATTTTCTCCTTCAACAGATAATCAACTTCCTCCCTTAGTGCTTGGGCTTTCGCATAGGGTATAGGGTATGTTCTCATGCATACTGGGGTAGGGTCGGTAACCTTCATGTCGTACTCTAACAGATTCGTCCGACCTGGCTTATCTGTGAGCACATCAGCATGGGTTTCCAACACTTTCTGAACCCTCTTCTTCTGCTCTGGAGTTAAATGTTCACTAATATTTACTTGAACATAATCCTCTGTAGTTGTGAGTGGATACTCCATAGAGTGAAGTGGTTCACCGTGCATTTCTGTTGCAATGGCTAGGGTCATGATATGTGCAACTTCTGATGATTCCTTGTCATAGTATTTTTTAAAGAAGATTGACATGATATACCTTCTCCTTTCCTTTCTTGTCAATCTTATAATTGGTCCTGGAAAGTTTCTCCAGTATGACATAGGGTCCCTGCCATCCAATCTGCAATTTATTATTGCTGCTTGGCAACAGTAATAACACCTTTTCACCCACCTCCAGTTCCCTATCCTTTGCTTTTTTGTTGTAGTAGGCAGCATGCTTCCTCCTGGCCTGTCTTAAGTTATCATTGGCCAGTTTCCAACCTGCTTTCAATCGAGATGTCAACTCGTTGACGTACTGGTATGAGGAAGTCACTGTTTCCTCTGCCTTTTCATCAGTCCATGTCCGCAGCAATGCTTCCAGTGGACCTTTTATTGGTCTTCCAAACAACAATGTAGCTGGAGCCAATCCAGTTGAATTGTGGGGTACTTCCCTATATGCAAATAGTGCAGCGGGTAAGTATGTATCCCAAGTATCAGGTTTTTCACTCGCCAGCTTTCTAAGGATTGAAATTAGCGTACCATTGAACCGCTCTACTTGACCGTTCCCTTGGGCATGGTAGGGACTACAATGATAGTGCCTGGCTTGAAATATCCTGAATACTTCTTGTGTTAGCTTTCCCTTAAACTGAGACCCATTGTCAGTCAATATCTGATGCGGGAAACCTAATCGGGTAAATATTGTCAACAGGGCCTCTGCCACGTGCTTTGAATCTATAGCTGACATGGCCACTGCTTCTCCCCACATAGAGCAAGTATCAACCAAGGTTAAGATGTAAGCATTTCTCTTCTTGGTCCTAGTGAGGGGTCCAACAATATCTACTGCAACACGTTCAAAAGGGGTTCCCATAATAGGCATTTCTCCCAGTGTTGCTGGTGCAGTCCTATGCTTAGGAGCTACTCTTTGGCATTCTGGACAGGATCTTACATATCTTTTTATGTCCTCTGTAATTCCTGGCCAGAAGTAGTGGCAGGCTATCCTTTGTCCAGTGGCCCCTATTCCCATATGTCCACTGAAGGGTATAGCATGTCCTAGCGTCATAACCTTCTCCCTGTAAGATTTTGGCACTACAAGCTGTCCATGCCCTTTAGGTCCTGTTCCAGCTTTTCTGTATAGTAGGCCATTCTTCATATACAAGTCTCCTTTCTCTGGAGGGTTATGTGCTTTAGGCAA
>JAMPIV010010079.1:0-60000 GCA_024509875.1 Oreohelix idahoensis | reverse complement strand
AGTTGTTTACATTATTATAGAGGCCCGACATTACGGCCGATATCTTGGAGCAGAAGAAGATGTATCTAGCGTGTTATGCCAGATGAATTGCAGCATTATTATTATGCAATTGAGAACTCGCCTTTTGGTACGGCGGAGTTGTTTAAAGTACCTGACGCGCTGAGTCAGTGGTACGTGAGCTGCAGTATGAACTATGTGTTAAAGGACAGACCATTGTCCTGATAAATGAGTGGTTCAATCTTTATAATGCCAGATGTTTTGCCAGTCATTTCCAGTTGATATGATGTCCTTGATCCTCGTCCATTTGACTGTAACTGTTGATGTCACTGTGTTTCGTAAATAAATGGTTGAAAAGTTCCAGCAGTTGCAACAATTACTGACTACTGCATGTGAGTGAGTGGGTGCATTGTTTACCTATAAAGAGCCTATATGCATTCGTGTTTTCTACACATCCACATCACTTATCAACCCACACAAACTTCGAGTACCACACATTCAATAGATGTATGATGTTTGAATGTCAACATGACACCCTGTTAGCGCCTCAACGCCTGGTGAGCTAATCATGCACAACAACGCTGTTTGGCCCAGGTCGTACTGACTACGCACGCACAGAAACCTACAGTAACACCGTGCAGGAACATTGAGGTAGATCGTACAGCCTTCAACATTGTAGTGGTGCATCAACACATCCATACTATAACAGTACACAGGAAAGATATCATTACATTCCTGGTGGGCATGAAAAAACACTGTTACAGTGATAAATATCACATTTGCAGGAGCGGCTGATATGATACATCACATTTGCTCGACGCTACCCAGATTTGTGGTTATAATCGCGGCAGATTAACACGTACATCGGCCAGCGCTATCGGCTTAAATCACCGATAAGACACGGAGTTTGCGTACTCATAAGACAGATAACGAGATTACTGTCTGTGTGACACATGTGGGCAGACAAACGTGATATAATCGCTTCCGGTCACTTGTTTAAAAGTATTCATGGATGTATTACATTTTAGACAATATGAGTCTACAAATGTGTTTGTGAGAGTGTATGCAAGACATCATATTACCATATATGGGAGACATGACCTTTTGCAAAAATTTTCCATGTAGGAAATATGTTGAAAGTGCCACACTCGACCTGTTTGAAATGATTGGATCTTTCTGATTAGATTCAAAACAACATTGAGGGGAATATAGCCTGACCATTTCGCAGTTTTATCTCACTGTGAATTGCACGCTCGCCAAGACAACCTCAGACCTCGCTAGAGTGAAGAATAGATTCATAATTCCTATTTGTTAACCGGACCTTTTATTGGAGAACCAAATACGACTTATAAAGCACATGAACTCTTTTTTATTTTAATAAGGAACACCGGGACTAGAAAACTGAAGAAACACGGAGTCAGAAAGGGAATCTATTGTAGAATTACAGCATCCCAGACGCGTGTAAGAGAACGATTCGTCTCTTTTATTCATCTGTGCGACAAGTTTATAGCCAGGATTGGCGTAAGTTGTGATTTACATTTCATATTTTATTACTAACATGTGAACTAACATATATATCTGTATATATTACCATGTGAAGTTTAATGTGTGAAACTCGCTATTGGAGGTCAAAGTCATTTGGGGCTGGCAACCTCAGTATCTGGAATGATGATTCACGAACCACCACTGCACGGGCTGGTGATTGCTTTATTGATAGTGTCGTAAAGAGAACTAAAAGCACAAAGAAGTTCCAGGTTCCCTATGGAGCAGGGAGGGAAAGATGAATGAAATGATGAACATTCTAAGTATAATACTTACATTTTCAAAGCAGTGTAAATGGATATGTGAAAATATTCTTTTTAATTAATAGAAGTTTCAAACTTTTCCACAAGTGTGAATGTAAATGAAACATAAATGAATTTATATTGTGAACACTTTTCAAACAGTGGAGATGTAAATGTAAAACATATTATATCTGTACGTTTAACCTTTTCATTTTTTTCCCTAACCAGTGGCAATTGGGCTTTCAGCCCTTCGGCCCAATGACATGTCATTGCGAGGCTGGGGAACCTGAGGACTTTCCTTCCAACCTGGTCAGGAGCTTCGCTCCTTCCCATCCACAGAGGGTTTATCTCAGGAGCCGTTCAGATTATTCAGTCAAAATCCCGGTCGTTGACACTCCTTCAAGCGCCGACGATCGGGCTTGAACCTTGAAAACCTGGTCGCCAGTACAACGTTGTAACCATTACACCAACGCGGCTCCCAACCTTTTCATTTAAATGTAATGTAAAGCTAAAGCTATTCAGTTTAAATGTAAAGGAAGTTTTATCCCGAGGGATTACATATAATTCTCATCGAGGGTAAATTCTGACATGGGATGATAGAATAGAAGAGGGGGGCACATAACTGTGTCGGAAAACGCCATACTCAGAAGAGCGTTTCGTTTCTATTTCTATTACCAGTTATTGGTGGTAGCAGCAGAAAGTACTATCTCTGGAACCAAGTGAAGGTAGAAGTGAACTGACGTTTTGCGAGGCGCCATTATAAGAGGGTCTTATAGACAGACGCAGAACCAACTTAGCCGTTACTACTTGACGTTCTGGGAACGTGCGGCGCCTGAACTTTGACCAGAGACGAGCGAGAGTAGAGTGAAAGGAACTAACCCAGCAGGAGAAGAAACTACCATTGGCAGCTAAGTGAAAATATCCGCTGCCAAAGGTGACCTCCTTTATTCAGTTAAATCCCATCCAAGTGATGAAATCCTTTTCGTAAATGTTCAAATTATTTTCCAACTGTTAAAACTTAAAGTGATTATTAAATTTTGTTATTTGTAATGTTACAAATTTAACTTCGATTCAATCCTTTTAAATGTACTACATGTTTGTCTCAGTCAAAGTTACTAAACACACACTCTAAACAGAGCTATATATATATATATATATATATATATATATATATATATATATATATATATATATATATATATATATATATATATATATAGCTCTGTTTAGAGTGTGTGTTTAGTAACTGTGACTGAGACACACATGTAGTACATTTAAAAGGATTGAATCGAAGTTAAATTTGTAACATTACAAATAATAAAATTTAATAATCACTTATATATATATATAATAATTCCACTGATTAACTCAGAGGTGGGGGCTGAACGTGCTAGAATAAACCATTACTTTAATTCTTCATAATAGTGTCGGAAGATTATAGAATTAACGTGCTTAGCGACAGCCAGCATTGTTTTCGCTTTTCTGAATATCTTGTGAAGACTCCCATGTGATAGAAGCTTTACTACTCTTCTATCTACATTTCTTACTTACTTAGTCGTTCCTTTTCTACCGTGAGGTGTAGAGGTTTGGAAGAGAGAGTGCCAGATTATCCTATCGGCTGTCTTCCTTCTGGCCTGGTTCCATTCTAGTCCTCAGTCCTTCAAAGATTGTCTAATGTGGTCCTCCCAGCGGACTCTGGGTCTTCCTGGGGGTCTGGATCCCTGGCTCTTTAATTCCCATACTTGTCGTGGTAGCCGATCTTCTCCCATTCTGCAAATATTGCCAAACCATCTTAGTTGGGGCTTTTCTACTTGGGTCTGCAGGGGGTGGAATTTTAGGCCTTGACGTATCGTCTGGTTGCGGACCATGTCTCTTCTTGTTACTTCAACCACCTTCCTCGATACCTCATTTCTGAGGTTTGGATCTGGCTTTTGTGGGTTGTAGTCATTGCCCATGATTCGCATCCATATATCAAGACTGGGACATAGGTGGAGCGGTATACAGCCATCTTCGTTTTCTTACCAACCTCTCTCTTGCTGAGGAATCCTCGATTTATGGTCTGAAAAAGTCTCACAGCTGCTGCTTTTCGAGTGGCCAACTCTTCTTTGATGCCTCCCTTTCGGTCTATAACAGCTCCGAGGTATTTAAAGTGGTCGACCTGCTCCAGGACCTGTTCTCCCAGCTTAATCTGATGTCTTCTTTCTTCTCGTGATATCACCATGGATTTTGTTTTAGAGCTGCTTATGACCATCCCTCTCTTCTCCAGCTCTTCCTTCCAGACTTGCAGGTTTGATTGTAGATGTGCCTCTGATTTAGCAATCAGGGCAACATCATCAGCAAATGCCAGCTCTGAAATACAGACCTGTATCATCTTCCAGTACCCCACTGAATACTTTCTTGTTCTCTCCTTACATGCCTTGATGACATCGTCCATGAGGAGTATGAAAAGATAATTTGACAGGATATCACCTTGTCTTATACCAGTGATGGTCCTGAACTCTTCTGACTTATGGTTTGCTGTCCTCGCATAATTTCTGCAAGACTTGTAGAAGCTCTGTCTAGGATGCATCAGAGGTGCTGGAATGTTCTTCTTTGCCAAACAGTCCCAAAGTTTGCTCCAGGGGACCCTGTCAAACACCTTTTCCAGATCTATGAAACGTTGTTGTTGTTGTTGTTTTGATGGGTTGATGGGTGGAGATCGGGCACTCAACATCTGATCATTGTTGCCTCTTCTCGTTCCATCTTGGTCTACCCTGTTCAACCTGAAAGTTGGTTATAAGGGTGTCATTTTATTTACTAATTTTGTATTCACTTTAAATAACTGTTGTCTTTTGCAGTTGCTGATTTTTATTTATATTAGTATTTGTCAATTTTATTTTCTCTTTTGTATTGTTTATAGATAACTATTGTCCTTTACACTTGGTTTTAATTTGTATTAGTATTTGTTCTTTTTGAGTTGTTGTCCCTTTTTTTAATACCTTGTTGTCTTTCCTTGTCCTATGAGTAGTTATTTTTTGTTTGTTAATGCTTTGCTAGTTCTGGCTGCTTAATTTCTATTTAGTTGGATGTTTTTCCTGAAGTTCTAACCTTATATTTTTTCCTTTGTTTTATGTATATATCTTTTAAGTATTGATTGGGCATCTCTTGGGGCATCTATACTTAAAACCTTATCACCTGTTAAGTCTATATTGTGATTTCTATAGTAAGTTTTTAATTCAAGCCTTTGTTGTTCATACTTTTTACAGTGGATCAGGTAGTGGTCTATGTCATTCTCTTCCTGACATTCTTAGCAGTGTGGTTCTTCTACCATGAAGTATGCTGCACCGAGTCGGAGACGCCACAGTTTTTTGTTCGATGGTATTTTTAATTCTTCTCTGACCTGGCACGTCCTTGTTGGTTCTTTCAGCAGTTTGAACGCGTGTCTGCCTTTTCTACTTTTCTTCTATGTTGTCTTCCATTCCTCATTTATAGTTATCTTCACTTGGCTCTTGATCTCTGACCTTCCCAGTCCTGCTTTTATATTGTTTTTACTTGTTCTTCCATTCTTGGCGTTCTGGTCTGCCAACTCGTTGCCAGCAATACCTATGTGTGCTGGAACCCACACTAGCCTCACCCTACATCGTCTGTTCCCTAGTGATGTATTAATTGCTAGAATTTCTTCCTTTATGTCTGGCCGGCTACATTTACCTGGGTGTTCTAGTGCTTGTAGTGATGATAGCGAGTCTGTAAATACCGTAACAGCTTCTGGGGGGTTATCTTCAATTATTTCTAAACTTTTAAGAATTGATACCATCTCTGCGGTAAAAATCGAAGCCCCTTCAGTTACACTGTAGCTCTTTTTAATTCCCCATTGTGGTATTACAACTCCGGCACCTAGTTGCCCACTATCACCCTTGGATCCATCAGTGTAGACGGCCAGACTTTGTTTAGTTAGTTGGTCTATGAACTTTCTACTTATCATTTTGGCTTCCTTATCTTCTATGTTTTGTTTGATCTTTTTAGTCAGTGAGTAGTTTATGATTGGTGTTTTTAGTTCCCAGGGTGGTATTTTGCTTCTGTATTTCTTACTATTTTCAATTGTGTTTGATAGTTCTTTGAACTGCGTTAGGTCTTCTATAGTTCTCCACCCTGTTGGATATCTATCTTTATTTAAGGGGACGTCCCATACACTTGATTGGTTTTTGACAAATGCTTTATGTGCTGGGTGGGTCACTTCTTGTGCTACTTTACTCCAATAATTTAATCTTAGTTCTTTTCGTCTTAGATCAAGGGGAGGTATGCCAAGAGCTACTTCTAGCGCTTCTACTGGTGTCGATATAAATGCACCTGTAATGGTTCTCATGGCTGCATTTTGAATCCTGTCCAGTTTTTCTTTGTTAGAAGCTGCAGCTGAATCATAGACTATGCTGGCATAATCCAGTTTCCCCCTGATGAAAGACTTGTAGAACATGAGCATTATTTTATTGCTGGCCCCCATCCATTACCTTTTACAAACCTTAGTATATTTAGGGGTCCCCTACAGCTTTCTACCAAATTGTCTATATGTTTATTATAATTTAGTTGTTTATGTAAAGTTACGCCCAGAAATCTTGTTGTTGAGGAGGTACATATTTTCTGTCCTTTAATGGTTATATTGATTTTGTTATTTTTTTTTTTAATTTCCACGGGGAAGGTAAACCTCGGTAAACAAACCAGTCTGCTGCCTTGCAGCTACCACCGGGAGATGGAAAGGCTATGGGAGACAACCCTGAACAACAAACACAACCCGGCCTGCCGAAGACGGAGTGTGTTAGCTACGGCGCAGACACCGGGAAAAATTAGGACACACACGCTTTTGCGGTATGGAGTCATGCGACAATCTCGACTTACGTCATGGCGTCGCTCCTATCAGCTACAACCGGGGAGGAGCGGAGCCGGGCCCCTAGCCTCGAAAGGGCCCACCCAAGCAACCGGTGCCTTTGCCAACCAAATGGTCGGGGGAAGGCAAAGTAGAGCAACTGACCAACCAACCCACTATCTTACAGTGGCTCAATGGAATGCAGAAGGAGTGAGGAACAAGAAACCAGAGTTACAAGAATTCCTCAGGAAAAATAACATTGATATAATCTGCATCCAAGAAACTCACCTAAAAGATACCCAACGATTCTTTGTACGTGGATACCAATCCTTCCGCCAAGACAGGGCAAAAAGAACTAAGGGAGGAATCCTCACACTGATTAAAACCTCAATCCCAGCAGTAGAGACACACAGATCTGGTGAGGACGAACTTGAATACATAACAGTCCAACTACTGCTGCCCAGTGGAGACTTAATGATCACAAACTGCTACAGCCCTCCAACCACAACTCTGGAGCTACACAAAGTGAAGCTTGCAGCATCGAGACACCTCATTATGGGTGACTTCAATAGCCACTCACCCAGCTGGGGCTATGATGCAACAGATCCAAGAGGAGAAGAAGTGGAAGATTGGATGGTAGAGAATAAACTAATTCTAATAAACCAACCAGAGGATAAGCCCACCTTCTATTCCAGAGTATGGAAAACAACGAGCACACCAGATCTTGCTATGGCTACAGATGACATACATCGATTCACCACCAGAACAGTAAATACTCAACTTGGGGGAAGTGACCATGTACCAGTCACATTACAGATATCTGAGATAAGAAGTGCAGGAGAAATCAATATGTCTCCTAGCTGGAATTTCAAAAAAGCAAACTGGGGATTCTTTAAAGAACAAGCCGACAATTTCTGTCAGAACATTGCCCACTCAAATAACATCAATAAAAACATCTCCATCATCAGTGAGGCAATCATCCAAGCAGCAAAGAAGTCAATTCCACGAGGTAAACGACGAGACTACAAACCATACTGGAGTGACAACCTGGGAAAACTCCATAGTGAATTAAATAAAGCACGGGAAACTATGGAGCAAAGTCCCACATTAGAGAACACACAGAGGCACAACAGCATAAAACAAGCTTTCAATGAACAAAAGAAAGCTGAAATCCAAAGGAGCTGGCACCAGAAGACCAGCAGTCTCAACATGGAAAAGGACTCAAGCAAGCTTTGGAATCTGACAAGAGTGCTAAATGAAGAAACAACAACCAGCTACTGTAAGACTGTCATCAAGGAAAATGAAAAATACCACACAGGAAAGATGGCAGCAAACATCCTGGCAGATTTCTACAAGGAAGAAAGCACCACATCACTTTCACATGCACGGATCCAAGAAGTACGTAAGGAAGTAAAAGAAAAACTGAAGCACCAAAACCCAGATATCTGCATGAAGTCACCCCTTACTATGAGAGAACTCAGTGCTGCCATAACAAAACTAAAGAACAGAAAAGCTCCAGGAAAAGATGGCATCACCAATGATATGATCAAGAACCTTGGACCTGTAGCCAGGCACAAGCTCCTCCTAATCTTCAATCAGTCATGGAGTACTGGAAAATTTCCAGATCAATGGCGAGAAGCAATCATTGTTCCCATAAGAAAGAAACAAAAGGAGAAAACAAGCAAGTCCAGCTACCGACCAGTTAGCCTACTGAGCTGTCTGGGTAAGGTAATGGAAAGAACGGTGAACTCAAGATTACAGAAACATCTGGAAAAAAACCATCTGCTTGATAACACACAGTCAGCATTTAGGAAAAATCGCAGCACCGAAGACCAACTAGTATATCTAGCCCAGGAAGTAGAAAATGCCTTTCAGGAGAAAAAGAAAGTACTGGCGGTTTTTGTAGACTTGACAAAAGCCTTTGATAAGGTATGGAAAGAAGGACTCCTCCTTAAGATGCTCAACAGCAAAATTGAAGGGAGAATGTTCAACTGGATACGGGACTTTCTTCGATACCGCACAGCAAGAGTAAAACTTGATGGGAAACTGAGCCATCGCGTCACTCTACAACAGGGTGTGCCACAAGGAGGAGTTATCTCCCCCACACTTTTTATCATATATATAAATGATATTGCAGAGAAACTGTCCGGGCATATCTCCAGGGCTCTTCATGCTGACGATTTTGCTGCCTGGTGTGCTGCTGAACATTTGCCTACTGCGAAGTTCAGGATGCAAGCAGCGCTAAATACCATCGGTAAATGGGCATCAGATTGGGGAGTACAGATAAACCTCTCCAAGACAGTAGCAACCTGCTTCTCTCTGTCAAATCGCCGAGAAACGATCAAACTGCAGCTAAATGGAAGTGAACTTCCAATCGAGGAAAACCCAACATACCTAGGAGTCAAGTTGGATAAGAGACTCACCTGGAAGCCGCACATAAAAACAGTAGAACAGAGAGCAATAAGAAAGCTCTCTATTATGAAGAAACTGGCTGGCACAAGTTGGGGGGCAAATACCAACATACTTAAAAAAGTCTATACAGACACAGTCAGACCTGTACTTGAATATGGCATGTCAGCCTGGGCCACAGCATCTAAAACAAACACAGAATGTCTAGGGAAAGTGCAAAATTCAGGCCTTAGACTAATCACTGGAGGGATAAAGACTTCTCCAATCCAGGCAATGGAGCGATACACCAACATCCGCTCTCTTGATGACAGACGTGAGGAAAAGGTATTCACTCACAGTGAGAAGCTTCTACGAATGCCAAGTCATCCAATGCATGCCAAACTCCATAGTGTGACAAAGAACAGGCTGAAAAGAACCAGCTTCCTAAACATCTCCAAACATCTGCATCGATGCCATGAAGACCTCCTCCCAAATCGATCTACTGAGATTGAAATGTTAATTGATTACGAGGAGCCAGACGACTGCCATGGAAATATATCTATCATCACAGAAGTTCCTGAAATAAAAAAGAAAGGCCACCTGACCCCTCAGCAACTAAAAACTTTGGCTCAAGAAATGATTGAAGAAAAGTACAACCCGAAGGAGTGGACACATGTATACACAGATGGATCTGCTGAGGGGGCAGTAAAGAACGGTGGAGGAGGCATTTTTATAAGATTCCAAAATGGAAAGATCATCCGAAAGGCCTTCCCAACTGGAAAGATCTCCTCCAATTTTAGGGCAGAAGCTATGGCACTACTGCAAGCCCTGAAGATCCTCACCAGACCTGAACAGCAGCCACAAGCTAAGATAGTAATCTTCACTGACTGCAGGTCATTACTTGAATCAATACAAAACACCAGAAATGATAACATGATGAATGAGATCAGATCTGAGCTTAACATCATCCAAAGGTCATCAAAATTGCCCTCCAGTGGTTACCTGCCCATTGTGGAATCGCTGGTAATGAGAAAGCAGATGCTCTATCAAGAAGTGGCAGTAAAATGGAACAATACAGCCACCCATTGCCCTATCGGGAAGCAAAAACCATCATCCACAACAAGTACAAAAATCAGTGGAAGGAGGAAGGGGATATATACAGCAGAGATGACCCAATCCACCACCTAAACAGACACCAACAGACGACAATTTTCCGCCTGAGAACTGGTCACTGCAGATTACTTGGACATCTCTATCGCCTCAAGATATCCCACACGAATGAATGCCCATGTGGAACTGATATCCAGACTCCAGAACACATTCTCCAGAACTGTCCAACCCATGATAAATTGCGACGTGCGACCTGGCCAAAAGGTGATGAGCTCCAGCAGAAGCTATGGGGCTGCCGCGCCGACCTGGAAAAGACTGTGGACTTCGTCCTGGCGACAGGCCTGCAGATTTAGCATGACTACAAACCGAACGCAGAAGAAGAAGAAGTTAGTTGTTATACTTATGTCTATTGCTGAGTCTACCCTGTTAGCTTGTGGATTAATTCTAGTTGCAGTTCCATCATTTAGAATTAGTAGTTCATTGTTTTCTATAAAGTCAAGTAGGTTCTTTCCTGCATTATCTGCATGTTGTCCACCCCAAGCATAATGATGGGAATTAAAATCGCCTACTATGATTGTTTTGGGCCTAGTCTGGTGCTTATGGCTAGTATTTCTTCATCTTTAATTGTGCCATCTTTAGCATATACATTTAAGATTGTTAGATTGTTTGGTTCAGCTGCTATAGTAACCTGGATACCTTCTATATTGGTTGTATTAAACACTTCCCAGTCTATAATTTTAAATTTTTTGCTAACTAAGACTGCGACACCACCTCCTCTACCTTCTTTCCTATCGTGTCTAAGTATCTTAAAGCCCTTACAACTATATCTATTATTAGGGTTTAAAAGGGTCTCTTGAAGAGCATATATATCAGTAGTTCCTACTGTCTCTGCTAGTAGGGGTGTAAAATTCTTTTTGATACCCCTACAATTCCACTGTATAATTCTAACTCTTTTTAAATTGAATTTTAACATCATCTAGTATCCCTTTTATTTTGGTTAACTATCAGTTTGCTCTTATTCTGTATTTCCTGCACTCGTGGACCCATTATCAATCAAGTTCTCAAGAAAAACCTTCTTTAAACTTGTCATTGTATCCATAACTTTTTCCACTATGCATGTGTCACGTGACCGATAATTTATTTTACCATTTCGTTCCATATATTATTAACTCTTTTAATGTTCTGTTTTCCTAGACATTTGTATTCTTCTTTTCTATCTTCTTTTCCCCTTTTCAAACCCCACCCGACGGTTGGTTACGTTTGGCTGGCTTTCAGAGTAGAAATTCCCACTGGACCAGAAGACGGTCATATAACGTAATGTTATCTAAACGCACCTGTGGTCCGAACAGGGGACATTTCTCTGGTCGCTCTAGTCTTTGATCACGAGCGGCTGGTACCCTTTGAGGCCTGGGTAACGAGTTTGATCTGTTTCAGGGGGAGATAAAACCCGCTGTTAGTCCTTTGTAGGTTTTTGCCCCTTAGAACGCATTAGTGCTCATACTATTATGCATTTCTCTACCTGAAGGAACTTTCTTGCGGTTGTTGACTTCTGATGTCTCTAGAATAACCTTTGTCTTACTCTCTTGATTACGCATTGCGCCGATACATCTGTAGAATCAGGTCACGCAGGGGTCCTGGGTGGCGTTGTATGTAAACATATAAATCCAGAAGAGTCTTAATAGACAAAGACATTCGTGAATATTTCCTGCCCGAGATGGACCATCATGAGAATTAAGGCAAACTTTAACAACAGAACTAATGTTAAGGCCTATCTCTAGTCATTTTTCGGGGTGAGTTGTCATATCCTATAATTAGTATATAATATTCATGTTAGCTTTTTATGTATATCTGATAGGAAGTGACGTGAATTCATTTTGAGGACTTCTCCTAGTAATTTAATTCAGTGATAAGGTAGCGCTGTCTACGGCCTTAGTTAAGTGGTGCTTAAACTGTTACGGTTTAACATGGGTTAAATGTTAAACTTACAATAACAGATACTAGGCGTAGAATCAGTCCACAGATGCTTATCATGGGTGAAGAATAGGCTAACTTAACTGTCATTTCTGTAAGATAATGTCAGGTGTGGATTGTTCACTTAAAACTGAATAGTGAGATGCAGGCAATAACTCTGAATTATAGGAGATAGTCACTGATTCCTTTTTGATAGATATTTATAGGGGCAAGGGAGAATCATTTTATGCTTACTTGTGTGGCTAGGCACTAGTCTATAACTTTCACAGAAAGCAGTCACCAGGCATAGATATAATTATATCTTATGATTCAGCCACAACTGTATTATTATAGCAAGAACATTGCATTTTCTATGTATTCATTTGTGGGATATTAATATTTTGTTTCCCCAAGGGGACATACGATTTATTTGTGTAATGTCAAATGCTGTAATCTGTTTATGTAAATTCATTTAATGTTGTAAGATGAATAAGCATATTCATTTAACTGTAACTACAAGGTTAGGTTTCCTGTATGTTGAGATTGGGAGAAGAGGAGTAGATTTTGCTGTCAGAACAGTTAATGACAGGTACATGGGTGTACAAAAGATATTAATCCTATGCGGGCACATGCTATAATTGATAGAATGGAAGTAGCGGAGCATAACTAGGTTATAAAGCATTAGATTGATTTTGTCGTTGCTTGAGGTAAAAGGTGTCTTTTTTGGGTCTCAGTTTCAGGGAGACCGAATCGATAGAGCAGACTCCAGTCAGGCGAAGAACGTCATATACTCTTCGATCTAGAGGGTTTCTGTATACATCTAGCAACGAATCGTCAACCCCGTTCCTGAATCAAAACCCCTTTTTGTCAACGCCAAATTTAAGCTCACGCAGTGCAACGGAGCCAACGCTAAATCTGGAATCACCAAATGCTGTAGTAGTTCTCCACTCGCCTATTGGATTACCAGTCAGAGCATTTCGGCTTCCAGAATATAAAAACCGCCCAGCATGTCTATAGCAGAATCTGATATCACCCGACTTTGTGTGCCTAAACGGGGCACTCAGCCCAAACCACAGCCAAACCAGTTTAAACAGGATTTACTACCCAGCACGCAAGCTAAATCTAGCGCCGGATAAAGAGCGCAAAAGGACTCGTTGTCCTCAAGTGACTTCGTCTGGTGTATTCCTGGATTAGGTAGAACCTCGCACCTAGGAGCGGCCAGCAAAGATAAACTGCGTCGTCCAGCCCCTCACGCATTTAAGGTCACCAACGTTTAGCACCAACAAGGAAAGTTTGGTATTTCACTTCATTCGTCTTGAAGGATATTTATCTGTAAGACACTTTCTGGAGCTAGCTTCTGGTCCCACGAAAGTGGACAGGTTGACACGCAGTTTATTCATTTAGTAAAACGGAGGTAAAGAGAGTCTTCCAGCCCCCCTCGCGCCAGTAAGGAGGAGTCACCAATGATAGCGCCTATACAGTGATTTTATTCAGGTTAATTCCATCACCCATGGAGGATATGTACGAAAAAACCACTTACTGGAGCTAAATGCATCTGGTCCCGAAAGCGGACGGACTGACACTCGATTTATTTATCCCTCCGTGTTCTACAGGTTTTACGAGTGTTGGTGGATGGTGTGTTTGTGGGTGTGTATTTGCATTATTGTGGTTATTGATGATTATTTGGTTATTGATGTAATTTATGCTGTGTATGATGATATGCATTAATTCCATGCTTTTCTTCTTTAATAAAGTTTACACATTTATTAATGCGCTGTTCCCGACCCTTTTCATCCATAATTAAACTTGTTTTAGCTCTTTACTATAATCTCTATGTTTTGATAAGAGAAAAGAGTGAGAGCAGGAGGTGCTTAGACAGTAAAAGTGAGTTGAGGTTTGGAGAGAGAGATCACTTTGATAAATCTTCTTCCAGGTTGTCTCAAGTCCATCTCCTATTTACATCTTTCTATTTGTGTAATCTATAACTCTGTCAGTCCACTATCCCTTGTCGATTTCACTACTAATGTCCAACTCGACAAATACTCTACACTTTACTCAACCACGACAGTATGGTAAAAGTGCCTCAACGTGTCCTTTGATAGTTTCTTCTAGGTTGACCACCTTCCTATTTTCATCCAATGCTACATTCCCTTCTCTCCCTATGTTAATCTCCTGCCTTTCACTTTCCATTCTTTTTAGTATTATTTCACTTTCTTCTTTTAGTTCAGACAGTTTGACTAGTATTATTTCATTTTCTTCTTTCAGTACAGTCAGTTCAGCCACATCCTGGGAAATTTGGTACTGTATGGCTTTCACTTCTTGAAGCAATGCCTCTGCACTTTTCAGTGAATTCACATTTTCCAGTGTTGTAGCTGAACTGTCTAGCTGGCTGTTTTCTTTTGTTTTGTTAGTTTTTTTCTGTTCTTTTGACTGCTGCGTTTTAATAGTTTTAATTTCTTCTTTAAGAGACTTGATTTCTTCTGCAACTTTACTGTTTGTGTTTTTTGTGTTTTCTTTTATTTCTTTCATTACTGTTTTAAATGGTTTTCTTGTTAAGATGGATTCTTTTAGTGCTTGTTTGGTTTGCTGGTAGTGCAAGAGTCACTGTTTTTGCTTCTACTTTCAGTTCCTCTAACATCTCTTTTATTCTGTCACGCTGAGTTGGGATAATTATTATGCCAAAATGGGTTTTTGAAATTTTGGCTATCGCCTTTTTGCCTAACACAGGATCAAGGTTGTTTATAATTTTGTCTTCATCTAATGCCTTGATCTTGACAGCCTCACCAGCTACTTGCGTTATCTTTAAACGACATATGTTTACTACATCTTTATTTTTGGGAGCTGCCTGGGTTGCTAGATGTCTTGAGTCTTTTTTGGTACTTTCATTGCTATTTTTTTGGTTAGTATTTTCTTCTAGTTTATCATGCCTGGTGTCCCTACCTTGGTTTTTAACTGCTTCTGCCCACGTTTTGCCTTCCTTTGTTGTTTTTACTTCTGAGCCTCCTTTCAGTTTTTCCCCTATTGTCTCTATCCTGTCCGTTATTTCTGTGTCTCTGACTTCAGGGTTCGTGGTCCTGTTTTTTTCTGTCCGTTTTGATGTTTTGTCATTTCCAGATTTTTTGGCCCAAGCTTTTCCTTCCCCGGACTGTGCTCTGGTTATTGTTGGCATTTTTCTGCTTTTTAATTTGCTACTACTCTTTTATTTTGATGGTTGAATATTATTTTGTAATCTAAAGTTTTTGGGGTTTTTTTTTTATTTTTTATTTTTTTAAATAATAATCCTCACTACACTTCCTAAATTATAGGCCTACAGATATTTATAGCACTAGTTAAATAGTCCCTTAATATTTGCTATTATCTGTAATAATCTAATACTTACTACAAACTACAAAGGAATTCACCACTTAAGTTATGTATATCAAGATGGCTGCCCGATCTCACACAAGCAATTGCCACGTGGCGCTATTTATTTTCTATTATTTTTAATTATAATTCTAAGTTATATTAATACTTCTAGCTACCAACTATCTAAAACTAACTGCACTAAGCTAATACTGAAGATAGATTTTTTTTTTTAAATGTCAACTTATCTGGAAACTTGGGTAGTTCGAGGAATGTCTCAACTTTGTCTCGGTTATAGATCTATGAAACAAAGATGGTGTCACGTGGGTCTTTATATCATTAAATTACCTACATCTTCTTCCTATTCTCTCACCCTAATCCTTTCATTTTATTATCTTTCCGTACTTGTTTTTCCTGTATTTTTTCGCATCACTCGTTGCGAAAAATATATTTCTTTCCCATCATCGTTTTTCTTTCTCATACTGACTAGTAACCTTATTGCATCAGATGTCAGTCGCGCAGGTAAGACGTGAAGGTGTGAGAAATTCGTTTCGCTGGACATAGAGCAGACTTTTGGTCTACCATTTTGTTCACCTGTCACTAGCTTAAGGTGTCAAACCCGGCATCTGTACGACGCAGTTGTAGACGGTGTTTCAATAAATTATATCTTAGCTTACCAATCAATAGTGGAGCAATTATGAATTTAATTCTACTGCTAAGAAACCAGACGAGATTATATTTTTCTAAGCTAACTTACAAATGCTAGAAACCTCATGAGATGTTGACGGAACACGCACGTGTTCCTAAATTCATGGGGATTGATGATTTTTTTTTAAGATATAACTTACTTTACGGGAAATTTAAATGATAAGTCAAGCAGTACACTTGCGGTTTAATAATGTAAGTTATAGTGGGTACATATTGTAAAAATTATTTGATATGTGTTCTTTCTTTTATATAGTGAAACGGTGGTACCAAACTTTACCAGCGTTCTAGTACGTGAACTTTATTTGGGAAGAAACAAATCACTTTCATTACCTGAACTGTAACAGTTAAATGAAGTAAGAGGCCTTCGCGCCAGAATTAATTCTTCCAGAATAACTCTTCAGTACAATTCAGCCCGTTGTGGCAAGCAAAGATCAGAAACATTCCGACAGAGTTTTGACTAGTACTGTGGCGACCAAATATAGTAACTTCCTGAAAGTAGACACCGATCTGACATTCCTTAAATTCTAGAAACCAAAGCTAATGACATTGTGCTCTGCTAACTTTCGTGCCTGGACAATATTTTATGTGACTTTATCAGACATTCGAAAAATTAGAACACCCAAGGAATCGTTCCCTGAGAGTTTAGTACGTCTTTTGGAACTGGGGATTTCTTGGTCAAGGACTGCATTTTCGGGTCTGTGTGAAGGTCCTAGAATTGAGTATGTTCCCAGAGGCAGCGAGCAAAGTTGTGAGTATAACTGCATGGCCATGGCTGAATGAATGAGTGTACGCAGATCTGAGTGTTATTTTACAGTTATAGATTGTCACCCATTTACTGTCTTAATTCTTTTTGTTTAACCTGCAGAATTTGTTACTATTTGCTAGAGTTTCTTTACTTCTTAGGCTAAATCAGATTATTCAACTCTGTGCATACATTTACGAGAAAAGAAGAAAAACTCTTAGCCTAAACCCTACGTATCTATAACTCTTTGGGCCATCATCTGTTCTCTTAACGGGGCTGTGGGCTAAACCTAGAGCTAAGATCATAACGGGGCTATCATCCTTGTAGCATTTTTCTTAAAATTTTATGACTATTTGTATATGTTTTTCCTTGATGTATTTTTGGTGTTGTGAGAAGATTTTTTTTTTGATGATAATAATAAAAATCTCTCTCTTGAACTAAATCAGTGCGTTGGTCAGCTCGTTCAAATACATATAAATTCATTGTGATAGATTCCCACGTCTGTGTGTTTAACTGTCGTCACGTGTATGTGCGTGCCCGTGAGTAGATAGAGATATATTAATATATATATATATATCTGTGTGTAGACTGTCTGACGCCTTTAAAAGCGGTCGTAGAAGATAGGTGAGAGAGAGAAGATTATCTCGATTCTCAAAGACAGCTTCTTTATCACATTCTATCATCTCACGTGTGGGAAATTCTATTGTGGTTTTTTTTTTTACCAGCTCTCACTGTGACTATCACTCATTCCAACCTATTCTGAAGGGACCAACCCTAGTCTTAATACTCCTATCTAAAATCTACGACAGATGGATCTCACTCTTATACTCAACGGCCTTTTCACTCACCTGTCTGAGTGTGAAGATTAGGTCTTGAGTTCTTCGGTTTGCTCGGAATCCGCACTGGATCTCATCCAATTGTGGCTCAGCTAGGCGTCGGAGTCTCTGTTCTAGGATTCTAGAGTAGATTTTACCAGGGACACTGAGAAGGGATATGCCTCTATGGTTTCCACATTGTCGATTGTCACCCTTTTTGAAAATTGGTGTTATGATGGCAATCTCCCAATCCTTTGGTATGGTCTCGTTTAACCACGCTGCCTGTAGGACCCTTAAGAGTAATAGGTGGCTGTCATAAGAGGTTTTGATGTTAATAATTTTAAGGCTATCCTGGACAATTAGGTGTATCAGAGGATACCAGGATAGTGCCAGATAAGAGATTGGTCTTATAAGTAATACCCCCTTCTCTGAAAAGAGCAAGGGTGTATAGACATCAAGGTGGGGTCAAGCTATGTAAGTTCTCAGAGAAGATGATGATGTTGTAGTACTCTGAGTTCCTAACTGCTACCTCTTTAGATCCCAACTTGAGTAAAGAATATCTGTGTTGTGTTATTTGGCAAATTGTCTAGGGTAATTTATTTAATATAACAGGTATTGATTTCAAACAGAACTTTAACTTTAATAAAATCATTAAGCAAGGCTGGATGAAATTTTATGTACAATTTAATTGTCCTGAACCTCAATCTTTTCAGGTCAGGAATACTCAAAAGCAATAAAATGATATTTACACATCAAAATAAATATATTGGAAAATCTGTTCCATTTTTTGTAGAGTGTTCACTGGAATAACTACACATACAGTTTCTGTTCATATGAGTGATAACGTCTGCTTTTACTAAGCTGTAAGTTCTCTTTATTATTTTGATGGTCTTATCTATTCATCCTAAAAAGGGTTGTAATCCTAGTTTGATAACTCTTGGGTGAATGATTGGATAAACTGACACTGGCCTTTATAAAGGACTTATCTTAGAATGTTGCTGCTGATTCTCATATACACAAGTCAGGACCACAAAATTTATAGCTCCTGACTGAGAAGATATATAAGGAACTCTCATCTCCCACAAACTTCCTCTCAAGTGAATGCAGCCACGAGGTAATTTCGTGATATAACCTGGAATAGAAGGACAACCCAAACCATGTAGTAATCGGCCTCAATTCACTCACCCACAAACGACATTAAGACTTACCCTTTTTCAGTTATTGTGCTAACAAGTTGCACAAGACATTGAATTCCTTAGTTCCATGTAATCATTCCTTCTCTGTTTTGATTCAATGTTAGTGTCCTTAGTCCATGCTTGGCTTCCGTACAATAATCAGGTTAAGTACAAAACAGCATGTGACCTATTGATTACTTCATTCTAACCTTTCCTTTACGTTTATCACATGATCTTTTAACAGTGGCTCACTCCAGAAGAAAATACCAATTTAAATCACTACTAACACTTACTGTCGTAATTTGTTACTGTGACAGGGGCGAGGGGGTACCTCACACCCCAGACCCGTGCACCAAGAAAATTTATAAAGGATCGTTTGACAGGGGTTGCAATTATTGGTTGCTTGCAACCCTCTCAGCAGCAGACTTAACAATTCAAGCAACCCAAAGCCTTATGCAGATCAACATTTAATTCTACCGAACAGAACCGAACACCAAACGAACAATCCAACAAACAATCAAACGAACACCCAGTCAGTGTTCATAGACTGTCTGAAAAACAATAAATAAAACAATGTCTAAGTGAACATTAATAGCATGGATAATAACACTTACCATAAAGAAAACATGCGCCCACCTGATATCATCAACTATCTCACACACTCATGCGTGTCGTCCAATGCGACTAGTATGGTGTTGTGCATGAGGCTGGCAATCGCACCGGGTAACATAGGTTGCTACCGAAACCACTACTGCAAGAGCATCGGAATGCTTCATGCTGAGACAAACCACACCGGTGGCCCCATGCTCCCTCAGGAGCGGAGAAGAGAAATATACATCTGGTACGCCCACGTGCTCTCACAAACCATGTTCACATAACAATAATAATCAACTGGACATAAAATAATATTCTTCAATACATGTATAACAAATAATCTCAATAATGAGAATTAACTACTACCTCTCAACCGACCCACATCAATACTCGTTCCCGCACTCTGAACATGTCGTAAGTGACGATTGGTGTTTCCATGCTCCACCAGGAGCAAACAGAGAAACACCTGTCTCAACTTGCCTTACGCACCAGAAATCTAAATGACTATTCTCCCTTCTAAGTAACCACTAAAGATAAACAGTAGAATAATCAATAATCGTGAAATACACTTAATTACTTTTACATTAAAGGATAAAATAAAATTACTCTTACATTAAAGAATAATATTCTTGGCTTTAACCAAAAACTGGAACTAAATACACCGCGTGTCGCTCGGCATAACATATTATAGGTTTAACACGCGGAGCGTGTTTGCTCAGACTCGCTATCACCGCCTTTTATCACCACGAGGTTGCTATCTTGCGATTGTTAATCTTATCTAAATTTCGCAGTGAAATAGCCTCACACTATGTCTGCCTTTCTGAAGAATGAAATAATCGCTCTTAAACTTTCACATCTATCTATCTATCTATTTATTCCATTAAACATTAAAATAGCCACATCGATATAATTTCAGAATCCTAGAAAACTAATGCTAATTTAAATTAACTCACGTGCTCAAGGCATTTACAGCTTGGCTCTTGTGTGTCTTCTTCGTCTGTTCTCACTGGGCGGCTGCCTCAACAATCCCAGTTTCGCCACTTGCTACCCCTTTTATAGGCCCTGGCCTAACCACTCAATTTACTGCGCGCTTACGCGCATTAATCTGCGCCACACAGATAACACACGCGATTATTGCTCCAGAATGCATGAAAACACAGATATACACAACTAGAGCAAAAACACAGCTAATTCGTAGGCTTATTATGGCCTTGTAATAAATCTGCTTGAAGATAACGTGATCAAAAGGCACTAATCCACATAGACAACATGACTGCCCAGATGGGGCCAGCGCCGAGAACGACAGATCTCAAGATGGCGCTGTCACATTACCATATTTGCAAACAGTATACACATTTTTTTCATTTCGAACATGTCTGCAAAACTACACACATTCATAAATGGGTCAGTATGGCAAAACACATTAGTTTCACTTTCTACTTACCATTCGAACACATAGTCTGGTTAATCACAGGTTAATAATTAACAAAATAAGCAATTAAATATATCTTTCTTACCCTCAGGTAAATATATTCCCACACACACACAAGCTGAACTGTCTTCTAAGGGATCTAGAACTGCTCTCAGATCAGAAGGCAAAGACTTGGTCGTTCTGTCTTTTAGTTTCTGTCAGCTCGGTGCAGAATTTTGAATCGAATTGCCCAGATCGTACTACCTTGTTATTATTTATAGAACTACACCCGCCTAATCGGAGGCAAAGTCAAAAAGTCTTTCTAGGAATTTTGACTTTGGCGATTCTGAGCTCGCTTGTATAATCTCATTAATTTCAAATATTTTATATTATAGTTATTAGTGGACCAATTTTAATTATCAAAAGTGATAACTAAACGGCCAATTGTTCTCTATCGCTCTATATGGATATTCCTTAGTTATTTCTTTGCATTTCAATCTGGGTAATTTTTAAGTAATTAAATTTGGCATTACCCTGATGTGAAAATATCACTAAAATAAATTTTTCTCTACAATAAAATTTTATCATGCGTGAATATTTATGCTTATGTGTTAAGCAATATCAGCGCTATAATTTGAGATATTTCCTTCTGTTTAACTATCTTTAGTTAAGAAATAAAATATCTTCGTTCGGTCAATAACACAAAATAAGCATTGTTACCAAGTTAAAAGGTTTCTTTATCCTTACCCAAAAAAGAAACACTTTGATTGGTTGTTAAATTTGTACTATGCTCTTAGATAATTTTTGGAGGGCGGTAAATTTTGACTTGGTTCCTAGATAAATTCAAATACACTAGATACATTTTTGGAGGTAAATTTGACTGGGTTCTTAGACAATTTTCAAATACCACAGTTAATTTGGGTCGGGGAATTTGAGCGTGGTGTAAGACAGATTCGAATTTTACGACATATCTCTCCCGTTAGAAAAGCGTGAACCACTAGTGCAGCTTTCATATCTGTATTACAATCACGTTTGAATTGACTCTACTCTGCCTTAGTGTTATCATGGATTCCTGCAAGTGGGTCAGTTCAAGTAGGCACTACTCAAGAAATTTGCCTCAGACCTCTGCAATCCAAGTATCTATTGCAGGTTGTGTTAATAAACAGCTGCAGGTGCTACTGCCTGTCACATGCTGATTATCAATCAATATTCACCATTACCCTTCTCTGAGTCTGTCCAGAGGTTTTAGATGTTCCTCAAGGTTGCAATATTTATGAGGAGAAAATCTATAAAATTGGTGATAGCAGAGTTATGTAGGGGATCCAGTAATTTCCTCATCAGCCTGGATAAAACACTCGGAGTATTCTCAATCCAAAAAGCAACATATGAATTCATAGTGCCCTCCGATGTGATCACAGCCAACAATGGTCTGAGCTCAAGCTTGATTGGAATTTGGAAAAATCCCTTACTAATATTCATGTCTGACTCTTTAATCTGCCATTCAGGTAGAGTCCATATTCACCAGCTGTTTTCTCAGCCTAACGTCACTGGTGAAATCATATGGGGAAATGAGTTTTCTGCACCAAGAATCAATTCTCCCTTTAGCATTTGCTATAATATGTGTGATCTCAATCCAATGTCCGTACAATACTTCCAATGGACTGTATAGGGTCGGCCAACTGTCGCCGGTGCCCTTCATAGTGCAACTTAATAGCCGTATTGTGAAGCGAGCTGAACATTTTCCCAATTGCCCAAACGCCCGCTCCCAACCTTTCTAGGGAAATCCCTCAGTTTCATTTTCAAGGCTGGCCCATTAACCTCATTGCTATTTTTAGCCAGTTCCAAGAATTCCGATCTACATTGTGTCGGATGGGACTGGTCTGTATTTTTATTTACTCTCGATACCATCCGAAGGGTTGCCATAGTCAGTGGCTTTCTGGAAGACTGGGTGTGAGAAGGTGCATGCCTATTCACGTTGTCTACCTTATTATATTCATTTTCAGGCCTATTTTTGCCACAATGCTTTTCTAAATCTTGATGATTTTTCCAACTTGGGGATGTCACCTTGCTACATTGGTCACAGGTCTCCACAAATTTTGCAATGTCTGCAGCTACGCCTGGGCAATAGAATTTCACAGATGTCCGTTGACAGGTGGTACTAATTTTCTAATGTCCACCGTCTGGTACAACATGTGCTTGTGCCATAACTTTGTCCCTATATGAAGCTGGCAGTACTAACTGTCCATGCCCCTTTTGTTTTGCTCCAGCTTTCCTGTAGAGCAAACCATCCTTCAAATAAAATTCTCCTTTCTTAGGGGTGTTATGGCTGGTTGGCAATTTGCCAAATCAAGGTTTTAATGTTTTATCTTTTGCCTGGGCCTTTTTCATCTGTTTAGGGTGAATAGTGAGTAGTATTCCCTCCTACTTACTAGGAGTCGACCTGACCTGGAGCGTTGCCATGATCACAGGTTTTATAGGGCTCCCTAGAAAAACAAATCTTTTTCCTAACACCAGCGGGTAATTAGGATCATAACACACTGCTGCACTGATCACTCCTTCCACGTACCTAGTTTTGGCATTTATCTTGGCTACAGGAAGTGTCATGGTGGCTGTTCCTTTTAATGCCCCTTGTATCTCCACTTTGTCTGTGGTATACTGCTCAGGGTGCACCAGGGTTGCACTCACAACTGAGTCATATTCCAATCCTGAATCGTAAAGGCACTTGACTTTAGTACCATTACATACTACTTCTTCACAGAGGGGGGATGATGAAGATCTATCTGACTGTCTGTCAATTTTTTCCTTCCCTTGTCCACTGTTATCATGCATGCAGCGTGATATGGAGGAACCTTCCTACCACATTCAGTTGTATAGTGGTTGTTCATTTTGCAGATTTTGCACCACCGATCGCCCTGTCTATAGGGTCGTTTGTCCTGTACCTGAGGGTTTCTGTCTCTTTGTTCATATCTAGGCCTGTCATAAGTTTGTTTAAATCTATGTGGTTGATCCCTAATATTATAATCCTCTTGGTCTTGTGGGGTTCTATTACTATCTCCTTGTTTCTTCTTAACACCAACTATTTCTTTCTGGGCTGCCTGATATCTCTCAGCAACATCGAGAATCTCCCCCAACCTCTCTGCACCTTGTTCCATGAGAAATTTTCTCAAGTCTGGAGCCATGGACTCTCTTAACTGCTCCATCATGACCATTTCTTTCAGGTCTTGGGTTTTCCCCAGAGCAGTCCATTTCTCCAAGTAGGTTTCTAGTCTTGCAGAGAATTGGTGGTATGTTTCTCCAGACAGCAGCTTAGAAGTTCTAAATTTCTTTCTATAACATTCAGCATTCTTCTCATATCTGACTAACAATGCTTGTTTTATGAGGTCATAATCTTCTTGATCTCCCCTACTTAATTTGGAGAAAACTTCATAAGAAGTTCCCCTCAACCCTTGTGATAATTTTAAAGTCCACTTTTCTTTCTCTAAACCATAGTTGGTAGCTAATCTTTCATATCTATTTAGAAATGATTCAATATCATCTTCTTTCTCTACAAAGGGATCCAGGTGAAAATTCATGGCTGAGTTTGAGGCACCCTGACTTACACTAGTGTCAGAGGTAGTTGGGCTGCTTCCATTATCTGTAACATGTCCTTGAAGTTCCATTTCTTTTAGTCTTAACTCATGTTCTCTTTGCAAACGTTTTTCCTCTGCCTCCATCTGCAATCTCTTAGCCTCAGCCTCCATCTGCCTAGCCTCCTTTTCAGCCTCTAATTTCCTAGCCTCCCTATCAGCCTCTAATTTCCTAGCCTCCCTATCAGTCTCTAATTTCGTAGCCTCCCTATCAGCTTCTAATTTCCTCTCTGCTTCTAACCTCCTATCTTCCCTATCCCGTTCTATAAATTTATCACATTCAGAAGTAACATACTGAATCAACGCGTCCCCACTCAGGCCAAAGTCCTTTGCCGCCTGTACTGTAGCAGATCTAAATTTTGCCACGTCTGCCATTCTTTTTCACTCGTACACAACTTATTAACACTTATATTTTCAATTAGCAAATTCTAACTAACTTACTTAACTATAGCCAATGACAGCTCATCCAATTCACCACAAGTTAATTTATTGTATTTTATTTTTATTTTATCTATTATTCTCTACAGTAAGAGCCTCAGGGTATGATGTAAAAATCCCGGACAGGATCCCAATATGTCATAAGAGGTTTTGATGTTAATAATTTTAAGGCTATCCTGGACAATTAGGTGTATCAGAGGATACCAGGATAGTGCCAGATAAGAGACTGGTCTTATAAGTAATACCCCCTTCTCTGAAAAGAGCAAGGGTGTATAGACATCAAGGTGGGGTCAAGCTATGTAAGTTCTCAGATAAGATGATGATGTTGTAGTACTCTGAGTCCCTAACTGCTACCTCTTTAGATCCCAACTTGAGTAAAGATTATCTGTGTTGTATTATTTGGCAAATTGTCTAGGGTAATTTATTTAATATAACAGGTATTGATTTCAAACAGAACTTTAACTTTAATAAAATCATTAAGCAAGGCTGGATGAAATTTTATGTACAATTTAATTGTCCTGAACCTCAATCTTTTCAGGTCAGGAATACTCAAAAGCAATAAAATGATATTTACACATCAAAATAAATATATTGGAAAAACTGTTCCATTTTTGTAGAGTGTTCACTGGAATAACTGCACATACAGTTTCTGTTAATATGAGTGATAACGTCTGCTATTACTATGCTGTAAGTTCTCTTTATTATTTTGATGGTCTTATCTATTCATCCTAAAAAGGGTTGTAATCCTAGTTTGATTACTCTTGGGTGAATGATTGGATAAACTGACACTGGCCTTTATAAAGGACTTATCTTAGAATGTTGCTGCTGATTCTCATATACACAAGTCAGGACCACAAACTTTATAGCTCCTGACTGAGAAGATGGGGTCTGGCTCCAGATATATAAGGAACTCTCATCTCCCACAAACTTCCTCTCAAGTGAATGCAGCCACGAGGTAATTTCGTGATATAATCTGGAATAGAAGGACAACCCATTCCATGTAGTAGTCGGCCTCAATTCACTCACCCACAAACGACATTAAGACTTACCCTTTTTCAGTTATTGTGCTAACAAGTTGCACAAGACCTTGAATTCCTTTGCCTACAGTCAGTTCCATGTAATCATTCCTTCTCTGTTTTGATTCAATGTTAGTGTCCTTAGTCCATGCTTGGCTTCCTTACAATAATCAGGTTAAGTACAAAACAGCATGTGACCTATTGATTACTTCATTCTAACCTTTCCTGTACGTTTATCACATGATCTTTTAACAGTGGGTCACTCCAGAAGAAAATACCAATTTAAATCACTACTAACACTTACTGTCGTAATTTGTTACCATATTTGCAAACACTATACACATTTTTTTCATTTCGAACATGTCTGCAAAACTACACACATTCATAAATGGGTCAGTATGGCAAAACACATTAGTTTCACTTTCTACTTAGCATTCGAACACATAGTCTGGTTAATCACAGGTTAATAATTAACAAAATAAGCAATTAAATATATCTTTCTTACCCTCAGGTAAATATATTCCCACACTCACACAAGCTGAACTGGCCTTCTAAGAGATCTAGAACTGCTCTCAGATCAGAAGGCAAAGACTTGGTCGTTCTGTCTTTTAGTTTCTGTCAGCTCGGTGCAGAATTTTGAATCGAATTGCCCAGATCGTACTACCTTGTTACTATTTATAGAACTACACCCGCCCAATCGGAGGCAAAGTCAAAAAGTCTTTCTATGAATTTTGACTTTGGCGATTTTGAGATCGCTTGTATAATCTGACTAATTTTAAATATTTTATATTATAGTTATTAGTGGACCGATTTTAATTATCAAAAGTGATAACCAAACGGCCAATTGTTCTCTATCGCTCTATATGGATATTCCTTAGTTATTTCTTTGCATTTCAATCTGGGTAATTTTTAAGTAATTAAATTTGGCATTACCCTGATGTGAAAATATCACTAAAATAAATTTTTCTCTACAATAAAATTTTATCATGCGTGAATATTTATGCTTATGTGTTAAGCAATATCAGCGCTATAATTTGAGATATTTCCTTCTGTTTAACTATCTTTAGTTGTTAAGAAATAAAATATCTTCGTTCGGTCAAAAACACAAAATAGGCATTGTTAGCATCTTGCTAGTGGTTATCTTTGATGCTTCTTCATGTCACCATCCAGGAGAGTGAGAAATATTCATTCCATCTTTCCATTACTTCCTTCGGGGCAGTATATTTTGCTCCTTCATCATTTGTCCTGTTGTGTTTTTAGCTCCTAAGTATTGTTTCCACGCCATTTTCTTCTCTCTTATTTTCTCTTTGATTTCCTCTGTCCACCAAGGTGTCCTCTTTCTCTTGTTCCCATGTCGGACTTCACCACATGCTTCAGCAGCAGCTGTCTTTATGATGTCCTTGAATTTCAGCCAGAGGGTTTCCAAGTCATCAGGTTGTTCTTCTGTGCTGCTCACCGCTGCAGCAATAAGCCCCTGATATCTGATCTTAATTTCTGGCTCTCTCAGCTTGTAGGTCTTAATGTTCATTTCTCCCGTTCGTTTACTTAGTTTCTTGCGTGATGTTGGGCAGTTCCTAGGCTGAGCAAATCTTTCAGTTGTTCTTTTGATTGTAAGCAGGTAGTGATCACTTCCAATCTCTGGCCCCCTCCAGACTCTAGCATCCCGGACATAATTGAATGAGCTTCTCCTAACAATGGCATAGTCGGTCACTGACTTCTCATTCTTTGTTGGTTCACATCTAGTGCATGCATGTATGCGCTTATGGGGGAACTTTGTGTTTGTAATGATCAGATTCTGCTCACTGCAAAATCTAAGGAGTCGCTTTCCATTGTCATTGAGAGTATCTTCTCCATATCTTCCGATAACTCCACCGCATCTAGCATGGTCATTTCCAACTTTGGCATTGAAATATCCGAGCCTGATAATTTCATCTATGCAGTCATCCACTGTCCTTTGAAGCAGCTCGAAGAATTCCTCCTTGACCTCTGCTCTCTCATCCTCATATGGCCCATACACTATGACCAGGTTGACTATGGTTTCTCCTTCTTTTAGTTTAACAACCATAATGCGCTCCGAGACAAAGTTCCATCCCTTGATACTATCTTTTTGGTTTTTGGCCACAATGCAACCCACGCCCCCTTTAGCTCTTTCAGATATGGGTACACCACTGTAGAGCAACGTGTTGCCATCGAGATCCATGACTCCTTGTCCTTTATTCTTTGTTTCCGTTATAGCCAGGATTTCTAGTTTTGCTTTCCTCATCTCTTCCACCAGCTCCTCTTCTTTCCCATTTATACTTCTTGTGTTCCAAGTTCCATAAGTCGTAGTCCGTAGTCAGTTCCAGTTCGTCGCCTTTAGAATCAGTCCAATTTTCTCTCTTGTAGTTCTCGTAATCAAAAGTTTAAAGCAAACAGGTGATTGGCCTGTTGTGCCTTTGCATGGTGGAGTGGCTGCCTCCTTACGGCCTCCATGCAGGCCGCCCTCCTCCTTTGTCAGCCGGGCTTGGGACCGGCCTAGGCGGAGTTCTATCTACATTTCTGCCAAGAGTAATCGTGTGTAAAGATAGACTCCATTGAAGCCTATAATAGATACTCTTGAGTTTTGGCCACTGTTGGACCAGTACTGCAAAGCAGGGGAGGCAATACCGTCACAATTACATGTTGTTTGCTTTTGTATGTCTTACGTAAATTAATCACTATCAGACCTAAAGATCTTATATATTTGGACATGCGCCCTAATATAACCAACTAGATTGAACAGGACGTGCCTCGCCAAAACGAGGCAAAATTTAATTTTTTAAAATTCTGCATGTCATTATCACTTCCTTGTTCGCTTTTTAATAGTGTATGGAGCCCCCCCGTAGGGGTGTTGGGTTTTGTGAGGCCCTAGGCAAGAGTGAACTTGTGAGGCCCCTTTTAAATAAATTTATGTTGTATCGACCAGCATATATTTGTGTGCGCGAGGCCCCTGAAAGCAAATGTCTATATCCGCCACTGCAGCTCTCACAGCACCTGGGACCCCTTTGCAGGAAAAGATAAAGGGAGTCCCATAACAAAAAGTGCCGTCGGGGAGTAAAGTGTTAGAGACTTCACTATATTAGACCCAGTTTTATGAAGCGAGGGTGACCAGTCCCCTTTCTTCGCAATCTTTGCCTTCCCTAACTCAAGAGCAGAGTCAGGTGCGCATTTATAGCTGGGTAGACTAGAACGTGGCACTACCAGTTTCCGATGCTGGAACCCTGTAACTTTGTCGCGACAGGCTAGCGCCCAGCAGTGGTTTCCGTAGAAATTTGTTTTACTTGATATAATTTTCCAACTCTATCCACAATCTCATAGTCTTTCTTTGTCTCATCAGAAACTCCAGTGAAGGCACACGGGGAAAGAGAAACATGGTTGGATAGATATTCAGAGACTTGTAAAATCCTCGATTTTCTTTATGAACCCATTGGAGCATGACACCAGTGCTGCAGCTAAGTCATCTACCAGGAAGCTTGCACCAAGCATTCACAGGCTATTGCAAATGTGGTTTATGTAGCACTTTATTTTAAACTAGTGTAAAAGCCAGTCGTAAGACGGCAATTAAATTCAAAAGCACCAATACCTAACGCCAATTTTACTTATTGAAAAGTATTTTTGTTTAAACCACTGTGCAGTACACGAACTACGTAGAAGTAGCGAGGATCCCAATGTGTGTATACGGGGTCACACATTCTATAAATATATTGTTGTGCACACCGTCATTTGGGCATTCTTTTTTGGTAAGTGTTACTATTTTCGGGAGCGCACATATAAGGGAAACAATACAATTAATGTCTAACTTTTAACCAAAGTTGCATCCCTTAGCGTTACGTACTGACAGAAAAAGCTGGAATTTTATACATAGGATAAAGATGAGATTACTAACCCGTACACAACCTCATGCTAATAACATCGTACGACATGCATGCGCGAGCAGTAGTAATATTCTTTCTTTGTCTTTTCAGAGACTCCATGGAACTACTCAGGGTGATTTTTAAAAAATATTCTTTTATAACTGAATCCGTAAAATAAAGTTTTGAGATTTTTTCTCAACTTTGATGACGTTCACAACTATTCTTCTTTTTTTTTAATGTAAAACTTTTGCCTCGTTTTGGCGAGGCGCGTCCCGTTCCACCTAGTCGGTTATATTAGGGCGCATGTCCAAATATAAAAGACCCTTAGGTCTGGGATATAGATATTAACTTGTTTTAAAGCACGATGCTTTATGGCAGCGTTTTCCAACGTACGGTCTGCGGTCTACCAGTTGTGGTGGGTTTTGATGTTAAATAGCTAAAATGTGACTTTATGCAGATGTGAGGTCAAGCTGTTTTCTCCTAAGTAAAAGAGTGGTGTATGTATGTTATCTGGCTAGTGTCTAGGGTAATGTAAAATGTGATGTAATAATATGAACAAATACACCCAAGTCTATAGGAAAAGTAATTAACAACACCCAGAGTTAAGTTTAAAATGTGAATTATTTTTTTACAATTTATTGTTCCAGTATCACAATTTTGTGTATACTGGAATTGAAATTCAAAATGATCAATCAAAATATTTACATCAAAATGATTCAATTTATCACTGTATATATTATTATTCACAAATTTAATTACATGTGTCAATCTGGGACAATGTCACTGTACTATTGCTCCTATGAATGGGTACTGTTAGGAAAAACGTCTGAGTTCATCACAATCTGAATAATTTATTAACCACTTGGGAAATGAGAGTAATTTGGTTTGATCTATCAAATGCCTGCAGACACTGGCTTAACTTTGTGGCTTCTGATGTGCAGGATGAAGTATAGTCACACTACCAGCTTCCAATAACAAGTCAGGCTTCTGATCTTGAAATAACAAGGAGGCACACAGTTGATACTGCCTCACGTCTTTAGATGCAGAAATATACAGATCTCAGTTGAACTGGGCTCACTTCGAGTCATAGATGAAACCCTGGAACAATATAAATGCGTCCTACATCACCCTCTGAGATACTCTCTCTTTCCCTAACTAAACATTTTCAGTTATATTCAGATTCAGCATGGTAACTACACAATTAGTTAACGTTCTCATTTGGTTTGTTACCCCATTCATGGTCAAATAAACTTCAAACTCCAGTTTGACACTTTCCTTGACAAAGAAAACATTTTAAGTTAATAATATCAAGTCATGTACAAAGACGGTGACTTGCTGAAGAAGACGGCCAGTGGTTTTCCTGGTCTTATGTCACAATACTGTACAACACTTTCCCCATTACTATTTAATTTTACTTTCCCCCAAAGTGTCAGAAAACCTGTCGGGCTTTTCTACAACCTGTTACTATATTTCTTAACAACTCTGTGAAACAACACAAAGTTTGATGTTGGCTTCACTCTAGATAAACTTTTTCCCACATAATTTTCATACATATTCAATAATACATACATCTTAATAATCATAATAATGATACAAAGGTTTTATTTCTTACCGCATCAAATGAAAATTTCCTACTAGTAAGGTTAATTGCGATATATATGGTCAAATGCAGATCGCTTGCTAGTGCAGATCAGCAAAGCCAAGAAAGTACTATTTTCTTGCTTTTAACACAACTTTATTGTAGAAACAATTTTCTAAAGTGGCGACGAACGCCTTTCCCAAAAGATTTTTATCACCCTCAGAGTATATTTGACTCTAGCCAATCAGGACGGGTTTGGCATTCTAGCGTCTTATTTTCAAACTGAACTCAAATTTTCAAATCTGGGACTACCTTACCCTTCCCCCACTATCTGCCAAGCTGAGAAAGAAGTAGTCTGCTCGTCCATCTGTCTTCTGTCAATATCTCCTTTATTTACTACTAGTTTATAATTCTGACAAGTAATTTGTGATCCTGTTTGCTGTCTGTCACACATTGGTTACATTATTATACGTTTATTCATTATATTTACTATTATCGTTTTCCTACTATCTAACCCTATATGCTTTGCTTTTGGTTCAAATTCAAATGTTTGTAAACAACGAACTAGTGACACGACTACCAATTCCCCCTCTCTCTTACTATATATTTAAAAAAAAATTTTCCACGTTACAACGTAATTTTTTTTTCTTCACTGCCGTTCTCATTCAGAACGAAACAGCGCCTTTGTAGTACGTCACAAAATTGCGACAACGCGTTTTCTTTACGTTACCTTATAGTTAATTTTTTAGCCTGAGATACACTGTGTGTGTATATATATATTCTGGCGTCCAACAGCGTGGATATAGTATTAGAACCGCGTGTTGAGCGAAGAGGGGTTTTGCAAGGCGTTGTTAGTATTGGCGTTAATTCTTACTGCCGTTTCGTTCTACACTTCTGGAAAATGTCCGAATTACTACTAGTGTTAGTGGCGTTAAAGTTAAAATCGTACGTTAATTCAGACGGCGGTTTGGTGTCACAGTTCTGGCAGATCGTTAATTGTTAGTCTCAAGGACAAAACTAGGAACGCATGTAATATTTAACGGCGGATTTTTGTCTACGCGTTACTACGATATAAAATACAGCGCTCTACTGGCGTTGGGGAAGCAGATAGGCAAACAACCGCGAACGGGTTTATTTATTATCATAGGAGTAAAATCTTACTGAATTTAGCGATTGTTTTCACAGATTTCGCTACATACCTCCCTTCCTAAAACATGCATACATTGTAGGTTATAATCTGTGAGACAACTAGCGCAAATTACATGCTATGTCCTAGGCGTTTTCTGATTTTCCTCATAAGGATGCCTACTCGAGAAATCCGCTCCTACATTCTACGACCCCGGTATATATTCGATCGTAAACGAATAAGGTTGGATGAGTAATGAACACCTTAATACACGTGCATTTTCATGCTTGGCCTGTGATAAGGATACGAGAGGCTGGTGATCTGTTTGTACCACAAATGTCCTACCATAGAGATAGATTTGGAACTTTTTTATAGCCCAGATTAGTGCTAAACATTCTTTTTCACTTGTTGAATAGTTTTGCTCCGCCTTATTCAACTTGCGGCTAGCATAAGCAACTGGGTTTAATTCCCCATCAAGTGAAGTGGACCTTTGCAACAATGTAGGTCCTAATCCGATGTTGCTTGCATCCGTTCTCACCACAAATTCTTGACTTAAATCAGGCAATTTCAATATCGGCTTGCGGGTGAGTTTTTCTTTTAACTCTTGGTAGGCTAATTCGCACTGTGCTGACCAAATAATCTTATCAGGTTGTCCCTTACGAGTTAAATCTGTCAGAGGTGCACATATAGAGTTAAAGTTCTGGATATATTTCTGATAAAACCCACACAATGAGACGAAGGATCTCACATCTTTTTTTGTTTGGGGCCTCGGTGCTCTCTGCAGTTTCTCCAAGTTCTTGGGGTCAGGGGTCATGTTTCCCTGATATACTGTGTGTCCCAAGAATTCCAGCTCCTTACAACCCACACAACATTTGGTTGGTCTAGCAGTCAAATTTGCTTCTCTGAGCCTATCGAATAGCATATTCAGAGAGTTAATGTGTTCTTCGAATGTTTCAGTGGCAATAAGAATGTCATCCATGAAATTCGTTATACATGGATTATTCAGTGGATCCAACAATTTCCGCATCATTCGGGAAAACACACTCGGGGCATTTTTCAACCCAAACGGCAACATGTTGAACTCATAATGGCCTTCCGAGGTGTGCTAAAGGCTAAATAAGGTAGAACCTCAGGCTTTACTGGAATTTGGTAATAGCCTTTGCTAAGATCCACCTTAGAAAAATATTTTGCCTTGTTCAGCCTGGCAAACAGCTGATTTGTATCAGGTAATGGATCCACCTGACTTTCTGTGACAGCATTCAGTTTCCTTTAATCTATACACAGACGATGTTCCCCAGTGGGTTTTCTCAGCAAAACCATACTAGTGCTGTAAGGAGACTCACTGTGAGAAATAATTCCTTCCTTCAACAAATAATCGATCTCCTCTTTCAATGCTTTCTCCTTAGCGAACGGAATCGTATAGGCTCTCATACAGATGGGTGTTGGGTCTATTAACTTCATATCGTATTCTAACAGGTTTGTGTGCCCCGGCTTATCCGTTAACACGTCTGTATGTTCAATCAGAACCTTTTGAACCTGCTCTCTCTGAGCTTTAGTCAGATGCTTACTGATTATCACCTGTTCAAACGTTTCACGTGGTTTTAATGGGTACTCGTGAGAGTTGAGTGGTTCATTTTTCGGTTCTTGTGCGTTTATTCACCGGTTAAATCAAATTGTGGATATTTATTACCCAAACCGATCACCGTACTCTTTCTTGACTGAAAAAGTGTCATTGTCCTCTCCCCCCTCCCCCGTTGCTTAGAATTTTTTTTAAAACACGCCTGCCGTTCGTAAGGTTGTAGTCACGTAGCACATTCTGCCGTAGGGGAGTGAAGTGTTATAGACTTCGATGTACTGGGTCCCAGCTTTATGAGGTGGGGTGGCCTGTTCCCTTCCTCGCTGCCGTTGCCTTCTCTAACTCAAGATCAGAGGCAGGTACCCTTTTACAGCTGGTTAGACTGATGCATGACACCTGTTCCCTTCCTCGCTGCCGTTGCCTTCTCTAACTCAGGATCAGAGTAAGGTACCCATTTACAGCTGTTATGGAGTGTTAGAGACTTCACCATACTAGGTCCAGCATCGAGAGATGGGGTCTACCTAGCTATAAATGGGTACTTAACTTTGAGTTAGGGAAGGAAAAGACAGCGAGGAAGGAAACTGGTCTCCCCACCTCTCGATGCTGGACCTAGTATGGTGAAGTCTCTAACACTCCATAACCAGCTGTAAATGGGTACCTGACTCTGATCCTGAGTTAGAGAAGGCAACGGCAGCGAGGAAGGGAACATGTGTCACGCATCAGTCAAACCAGCTGTAAAAGGGTGCCTGACTCTGATCTTGAGTTAGAGAAGGCAACGGCAGCGAGGAAGGGAACAGGTGTCACGCATCAGTCAAACCAGCTGTAAAAGGGTACCTGCCTCTGATCTTGAGTTAGAGAAGGCAACGGCAGCGAGGAAGGGAACAGGTGTCACGCATCAGTCAAACCAGCTGTAAAAGGGTACCTGCCTCTGATCTTGAGTTAGAGAAGGCAACGACAGCGAGGAAGGGAACAGGTGTCACGCATCAGTCAAACCAGCTGTAAAAGGGTGCCTGATTCTGATCTTGAGTTAGAGAAGGCAACGGCAGCGATTTCCCTTGTTTCCTTTGTACCGTTAACTTGTAGAACTGATTCAATTCCGTTCTATTGGTTTATAAACTTTTTTTTTTAAATACGGGGGGGGGGGGGGTTGAGGGCGGGTCTGTCGTAAGCGTGTCAACTATGAATGCAAGAGAAACGCTTTTTTTTTTTTAACTTGCCTCCCAAATCACAATGTGAAATCAACATTTTCCAGTCAAGAAAAAGTACGGTTCTCAGTTTTGGTAATAAATTTCCAGAATTTGATTTAACCGGTGAATAAACGCACAAGAACCCATTTTTCATACCTGTTGCTATCGACAAGGTCAGTAGATATGTTCCATCCTGGATTTCTTTGTCCAGGTACTTCTTTAAGAGGTTCACATGATAAATTTTCTCTTTCCCCTTTTTGTCTATTTTATAATTAGTTCTAGACAGCTTCTCTAGAACCGTATATGGACCTTGCCATCCAATTTGCAACTTGTTATTGCTGCCGGGTAGTAGAAGGAGCACCTTCTCTCACACAGCTAATTCTCTATCCTTCGCTTTCTTGTTAAAATAAGCAGCATGTTTTTTCCTGGCTTGTCTGAGATTATCATTAGCAAGTTTCCAGCCAGTTTTAAGACGAGTGGTCAGCTCGTTCACATACTGATAAGATGAGGTAACAGTCTCTTCTACCTTCTCATCTGTCCACGTCCTCAACAGGGCTTCTAGTTGACCTTTTATTTGCCTCCCAAATAACTGGGTTGCCGGTGCCATGCCGGTCGAATTATTTGGAACTTCCCGATACGCAAACAACGCAGCGGCCAAATATTGATCCCACGTATCAGGTTTTTCGTGGGCCAGCTTTCGCAGGATAGAAATGAGAGTCCCATTGAACCTCTCCACCTGGCCGTTCCCCTGGGGGTGATACGGACTACAATGAAAGTGCTTGGCCTGGAAGATCCTGAAAACATCTTCAGTTAGTCTCCCCTTGAACTGTGAGCCGTTATCAGTCAAGATTTGGTGTGGGAAACCTAACCTCGTGAATATGGTGAGTAATGCCTCTGCCACATGCTTCGAATCGATTGATGACAGGACTACCGCCTCTCCCCACATTGAACAAGTGCCCACCAGAGTGAGAATGTAACTGTTCCTCCTCTTGGTACGTGTGAGAGGTCCCACAATATCCACTGCAACCCTCTCAAAAGCAGTTCCCACTATGGGCATCTCCCCTAGAGTTGCAGGAGCAGTCCAATGTTTTGGAGCTACTCTCTGACATTCTGGACAGGATTTTACATATCTCTTTATATCTTCGGTTATTCCTGGCCAGAAATAATGACAAGCTATACGCTGTCCTGTTGCGCTGATCCCCATATGACCACTGAAAGGGATAGCATGTCCTAACGCCATCACTTTCTCCCTATATGAAGTGGGAAGAACCAGCTGTCCGTGACCATTGGATCCAGTTTCAGCCTTCCTATAGATCAGTTTATTCTTCATATAGTAGTCTCCTTTGCTTGGAGGTGTATGGCATTTAGGCAATTTTTTAAAGCACGGCTTGAGTGCCCTATCCTCCGCCTGTGCCTTCCTCATCTCCTGTGGATGAGTATTTATAGGTTCATCCTCCTCCTTCCTTGACTGTGACCTGGTCTGCACTGTTGTGGTTGCTACGTCCTTGGTTGCGGCTTGGATCTCCACTGTTTCTGTGGTGTATTGATCTGCTCGCACCAGGTGAGAGCTCACGACTGAGTCATAATCTAAACCTGTATCACAGAGACACCTAATGGTGACCCCATTACATACAACATCCTCACAAACTGTGGGGTGATAAGGTTCCTGCTGTCCAGTAGGTTTCACCTTTAAACCCTTGTTCCCCGTTTTTATGGCAGCGAAGGAAGAAGGTTTCTTAGTACACACATTGGTGTCATGAGTGTTCCTCTTGCACCATTTACACCATTTATTTCCCTGAGGGAAAGTTTTTCTTTCACTGAATTGCGGGTTTCTATCGCGTTGGTCAAAACTTGGCTTATCATAATAGGCTTTACCTTTATTAAATTTGTCCCTATGTTCAAATTCTGGTTGGTTTTGGTTTAGGGGGCTTTATTATAGTCAATATGCTTCTTCTTTATGCCTACCATCTCAGACTGGGCTGCCTAATATCTTTCAGCCACATTTAAAATCTCCCCCAGTCTCTCAGCACCCTGTTCCGTGAGAAATTTTCTCAGGTCTGGAGCCATGGACTCTCTTAACTGCTCAGTCATAATCATTTCCCTTAAATCTTGGGTTTTCCCCAGAGCAGTCCATTTCTCCAGGTATGTCTCCAGGCGTGCAGAGAACTGGTGATAAGTCTCCCCAGTCAGCAGTTTGGCATTTCTAAATTTTTTTCCTATAAAATTCACTGTTCTTCTCATACCTAACTAGAAGAGCTTGCTTAAGAATATCATAGTCGTCTTGGTCGTCTATGCTCAGCTTGGCAAATACCTCATAAGAGGTTCCCCTAAGCCCCTGTGATACCTTCATACTCCATCTTTCTTTCTCTAACCCATACATGGTAGCTACAGCTTCTAACTTTCTTTCTTCAGCTAGCCTCTTATCTTCTCGAGCAATAAACTTATCACACTTTTCTGTTACATAGGCAATCAGACCTTCAACTTCCATCCCCATGTCCCTTGCAGCCTGCACTGCAGCAGATCTGAATTTGGCCAAATCTGCCATTTTATATGTTATCAAACTAACTTAAACTAGTTAACCAACCTAAACACAAAACACTAGGCACTGATATCTCAAACCACTCTCAAATTATTTTTAATATTATATTTTAAAAAGTTCTGGACAAAACGACCCAGTCTAATTACTAGGAGAAGTTTTAAAATCCCGGGATCGAGCTACCCAATATATGTGGTGGGTTTTGATGTTAAATAGCTAAAATGTGACTTTATGCAGATGTGAGGTCAAGCTGTGAAGGCCCCTGAGTCTAATAAATTATAGTTTTGTATTCTCAGAGCACCTTGCTGCTACCACCCTACGACCTCAACCTGCGACGTATTTTCTCCTAAGTAAAAGAGTGGTGTATGTATGTTATCTGGCTAGTGTCTAGGGTAATGTAAAATGTGATGTAATAATATGAACAAATACACCCAAGTCTATAGGAAAAGTAATTAACAACACCCAGAGTTAAGTTTAAAATGTGAATTATTTTTTTACAATTTATTGTTCCAGTATCACAATTTTGTGTATACTGGAATTGAAATTCAAAATGATCAATCAAAATATTTACATCAAAATGATTCAATTTATCACTGTCATTATTATTATTATTCACAAATTAATTACATGTGTCAATCTGGGACAATGTCACTGCACTATTGCTCCTATGAATTGGTATTGTTAGGAAGAACGTCTGAGTTCATCACAATCTGAATAATTTATTAACCACTTGGGAAATGAGAGTAATTTGGTTTGATCTATCAAATGCCTGCAGACACTGGCTTAACTTTGTGGCTTCTGATGTGCAGGATGAAGTATAGTCACACTACCAGCTTCCAATAACAAGTCAGGCTTCTGATCTTGAAATAACAAGGAGGCACACAGTTGATACTGCCTCACGTCTTTAGATGCAGAAATATACAGATCTCAGTTGACCTGGGCTCGCTTCGAGTCATAGATGAAACCCTGGAACAATATAAATGCGTCCCACATCACCCTCTGAGATACTCTCTCTTTCCCTAACTAAACATTTTCAATTATATTCAGATTCAGCATGGTAACTACACAATTAGTTAACGTTCTCATTTGGTTTGTTACCCCATTCATGGTCAAATAAACTTCAAACTCCAGTTTGACACTTTCCTTGACAAAGAAAACATTTTAAGTTAATAATAATTGCGATATATATGGTCAAATCCAGATCGCTTGCTAGTGCAGATCAGCAAAGCCAAGAAAGTACTATTTTCTTGCTTTTAACAAAACTTTATTGTAGAAACAATTTTCTAAAGTGGCGAAGAACGCCTTTCCCAAATGATTTTTATCACCCTCAGAGTATATTTGACTCCAGCCAATCAGGACCTGTTTGGCATTCTAGCGTTTTATTTTCAAACTGAACTCAAATTTTCAAATCTGGGACTACCTTACCCTTCCCCCACTATCTGTCAAGCTGAGAAAGAAGTAGTCTGTTCGTCCATCTGTCTTCTGTCAATATCTCCTTTATTTACTACTAGTTTATAATTCTGACAAGTAATTTGTGATCCTGTTTGCTGTCTGTCACACAGTGGTTACATTATTTTACGTTTATTCATTATATTTACTATTATCGTTTTCCTACTATCTAACCCTATATGCTTTGCTTTTGGTTGAAATTCAAATTTTTGTAAACAACGAACTAGTGACACGACCACCAATGCTCCATTCCCCCTCTCTCTTACTATATATATATTTTTTAATTTTCCACGTTAGAACGTAATTTTTTTTTCTTAACTGCCGTTCTCATTCAGAACGAAACAGCGCTTTTGTAGTACGTCACAAAATTGCGACAACGCGTTTTCTTTACGTTACCTTATAGTTAATTTTTTTAACCTGAGATACACTGTGTGTGTGTGTAAAAAAGATTCTGGCTTCCAACAGCGTGGATATAGTATTAGAATTGCGTGTTGAGCGAAGAGGGGTTTTGCAAGGCGTTGTTAGTATTGGCGTTAATTCTTACTGCCGTTTTGTTTTACACTTCTGGAAAATGTCCGAATTACTACTATTAGTGGCGTTAAAGTTAAAATCGTACGTTAATTCAGACGGCGGTTTGGTGTCACAGTTCTGGCAGATCGTAAATTGTTAGTCTCAAGGACAAAACTAGGAACGCGTGTAATATTTAACGGCGGATTCTTGTCTACGCGTTACTACGATATAAAATACAGCGCTCTACTGGCGTTGGGGAAGCAGATAGGCAAACAACCGCGGGCGGGTTTATTTATTATTATAGGAGTAAAATCTTACTGAATTTAGCGATTGTTTTCACAGATTTTGCTACACCAGTGGCCCGGGACAAGTACTAAGGGCATCCGCATTGTGATGAAGTAACATGTTACAATGTTGAGCAGCAACAACAACTTTTTTTCAGTTTTGTTTTGTTTTTGTGTGTTTTTAACTGAAGAATTTTGAATAGATAATTAAATAAATTTATTATAAGTCACAGTAAGTGAAAATGGTTAAGTAGATGTAGAAAGAACTTGAGCTGATGGCACGTGACATGTGTTTCTTGAAGTCCTATCCGCCTTGGGACACGAAGGGGTTTTGATTGATACGTCACAGTGTTAGATGACCTTGACTTTTACTAATACTATAATACATGCAAAATATACCAGCAGTTCCAACGGGCTGATCACCCGTTTGCCAGTCACTTTGATTACGGAAACAACGGCGAACGGATTGATTTGTCGTTGCCCTAAAGACGCCATTAGGCGTGATGGGAACAACGGCAGAGAAAATCTATTCGCTGTTGCCCTTAAGACGCCACTAGGCGTAATGGCCACTGACTGCTTTGCCGGTCGTTGGCTAAGGACGGAAGAAGAGAAGATACCAGCAGTAAAACTAATCTTATAAACTGTATTATGCCTTAGGGGGACAATATATGTACAGTATATGGATTTTAAGGGGGCCAAGATATATAAAAGTTTGGGAACCGCTGACGTATGGAACGATTGGCTGCTACGATAAAGTTTACAATGCAAGGTGTCATTATAAGACGACATAACACAAGCTGGGTTAACGCGTTATCCAGGCAAAGTTACCTTAAGTAGGACACATTTAAGCAAACATTTTCACGCGTGCTTTTGCAGCAGGAAAGGGGAAGCATCGTTTTGGGTTAATTTATAAGTGGTCCCGTAGCAAATACTACATTTGAAAAGCGAAGTGTTACAGACTTCACTATACAAGGTCCAGCTTTATGAAGTGTAGTGACCAGTGCTTTTCTTGCTGCCCTTGCCTTCCTTAACTAAAGAGCAGAGTCAGGTACGCATTCTTTTTAAAGTGATGTAATTGCGAAAAGTAATTGTTGTAGATAAACATTCCAATAAAAACTAACAGTTTAATTGGAAGAACCGAGGATGCGTAGGAGCTACTTAAGAAGTTTTCAGAGGTATGGAGCCACATTTACAATATAAAGGTCACTCATGTTCTTAATTCCTGAGACATGAGAGTAAGCCACAATAAAGATCTTAATGTTAAACAGACTGAAGTAAAGGTCATGTAGAAGAAATTGACTTCTCCAGAATGCACTTTCAAAGTAAGTGGACCATGGTATCTTTGTTCAAAAATAGCTTCAAATGGCTAGGCACGATAATAACATCAAATGGAAGATGCATCTCTGATGAGAAGAGTAGAATAACCCAGGCTAAAGCAGCGTTCCATAAAATGAGAAGTATATCATTCAATAACTCGTTGTCAAGAGAAACAAGAGCGATATGTGTTATATAGAGCCAATCCCCTAACAAACGGAAGTGATTCATGAACAATTGACACACAAGCACAAAAAGCTGTGAAGGAATTCAGCACCAGACCATTCATGTGCTCTCGCAACAATTTTTTCTGTAGCAGTCTGGGTTACATGGTGAGGATGTCAGCCACGTAAACAACCACATATTAGGTTCCGCCTGAGGGAACAGCGGTCTTATTTTATCATTGTCTCTTCAGAGATGACCCCCGCCCGGGAACTGCACTGGGCACTGGCGGAAATTGTGGAAAGAAACGTTATTGAGACAGCTATCACTGAAAATATAAACGTGTAATCTGATCATCTAATGGACTCTTATTCCTGTCTGACATTTATCTATTTAAATATCCGCCCCTGAAACGAGGTAATGTCCATCGTATGTCCTCATCATCATCATCAGCTGCCATCCAACGAAGATCGGCTGCAATGGATCTCCAACGTCTTCTGTCTCTTGTCTTGATGGTGCACTCTGATAGACTCTTTCCTGTCCATTTCTTAAATGTCATCGCCCCGCTTATGGCGCTGTCTTCATTTTGCAAGTTTACCCCCAGTTCTTCCTTCTATGACATTCTTCGCTCAAATGTAATCTGCCCTTATTCGTACCTCACACTTGCCTATTTGAATATCTGCCCCTGAAAATAATAAAATAAACTGTCACTGCTGGGTAATCTACCAGTATGTTTATGAAAAACTGTCTAAGTTTAATTCATTTTCTGGGTCACAGTATATATGTCAACTGTTGACCTCATTTTAACATGAAAACCCGATGTTGGTTTCGAACTTTCTCACTTACAACATTATAAGACTTTATGAGAGAAAAAAAAAAGAAACAAAATACTTTAGCATTAGTTTTGCATGGTAATGGAACCCAGGGAGAATATGTTAAATTCCCAGCGCGGGTGGAAAAATCATCAGAAAGCTGATACTTGGGAGTTATGACCCAAGTAGGACCATTCTCCTTATAGCAATGGTTCTCAGCCTTTTTACAGCCTAAACTGAAATGTCCTGGGTTGTGGAGTCGGCTAACAAATTTTTAAACTCCAACTCCTGAAATTTTAGAGGTCCAACTCCAACTCCGACTACGACTACGTTTATTTTTATTTATTTATTTAAACTAGTCAATTAGATTAAAATTCGGTGTCAAGAGTCCGGTCATTTTTTTTAAAAACTGACTCCCACTCTATTAAAAAACGACCGACCCTACGACTCCATCATCATCATCAGTTGCCATCTCCACAACGAAGGTTGGCTGTAATGGATCTCCAACGTCTTCTGTCTCTTGTCTTGATGGTGCACTCTGATAGACTCTTTCCTGTCCATCTCTTGATGTTGTCTTCCCACTTATAGCGCTGTCTTCCCCTTGCACGTTTGCCTTCAACTCTCCCTTCTGTTATGGTCTTCTGCAAGGTGTTATGCCTTTTTATGTGGCCAAAGTATTTTAGCTGCCGAACTTTGACCTCCCTCATTAGTTCTCTTTTCATACCTAGATTTTCTAGGACTTCCTTATTTGTTTTCATCTCTTTCCATGAGATACGCCCCATTCTTCTATATATCCACATTTCAAGAGCCTCGATTCTTTCTTCCAACTGCTTATTCATCGTCCATGTTTCTGCACCATACAGAAATGCAGAATATATATAACACTTTATGATTCTCAGTTTTAATTTGTGAGATAACTGTTTGGATGTCAGTATATGTTTCATGTTGTTGAATGTAGCTTTGGCCATTCCTATTCTCTTCTTGATTTCTGTTTCACATCTGCCATCTTCTGTTATTATATGACCGAGATATACGTAGCTCTTGACTTGTTCCAGGATTTCCCCATTTACGCTTATCTTTAATGTGGGTTTATCGTCTGTTTTGCTAATTATCATAGTTTTTGTTTTCTCAATATTAATGTCGAGTCCATATTCATGATTTATACTGTTCACTTGCTTCACTAGTTCTTGTAACTCCTGTTCGCTTTCAGCTAACAACACGGTATCATCTGCATATCTAAGGTTGTTTATTGACCTTCCACTGATGTTCAGTCCTGGTATTTCCTGTATCTGTTTGAAAATTTTTTCGGTGTATAAATTAAATATGCAGGGGGACAGCACACAACCTTGTCTGACACCTCTTTTTATGTCTATGTATGGTGAATAATTCCTTCCAGATCTTACTGTGGCAGTTTGCTCCCACTAAAGGTTACTGAGTATTCTTATATCTTTTACATCAATACCTATGTCTTCGAGGCATTCAATTATTTTCTCATGGTGGACTCTGTCAAAAGCCTTCTTATAGTCAATGAAGCACATATACATACTTTTTTGGACCTCTGTATATTTTTCTGCTAATATTCTTAGGCAAAATATTGCCTCTCTTGTTCCACTGTTCCGTCTAAAACCAAACTGTTCTTCCTGGATTTCGCTGTCTACTTTACTTTTTTATTCTTTCCTGTATGATTTTGAGCAGTATCTTAATTGCATGACTCATCAGGCTGATTGTTCTGAAGTCTGAACATTCTGTTGCATTTGGTTTTTTGGGCAATGTTATAAAAACTGATGTCTTCATGTCGTGTGGTATATATCCTGTATTGTATACATCGTTGCATATTTCTGTGATTGTATCTATACCAAAGCTCTCCAGAGCTTCTATCATTTCAATTTTTATGTTATCCATGCCTGCTGATTTTCCTTTTTGTATCATATGAATGGCATTCTCTACTTCTGATCTGAGAATGTTTGGGCCTTCATTAGAATCTGGTGATGGTTTTTTACCTCTGTTGTCCTCGAATAATTCTTTTACGTATTCTGCCCATCTGTTTGATATGTCTTTCTCATCAAGTAATATTACACCATTTTTGTTCTTGATACAGCTTCCTCCTTGTGCAAACCGCGACCGATTTGATAATTTCTTTATTTCTTCATGCATATCTCTTGTCATGTGCTTCGCTTCCAAGTCTTCTATTTCCTTACATTTTGTTTCTATCCACCGTTCTTTTGCTTCTCTACACATAGTACGTATGTCATTGTCTATTGTTTTATATTCTGGAGTGTTTTTTGCTTTCTTTCTTTCTGCCATTTTATTCAAGATGTCATCTGTCATCCAAATTTGATTTTTCTTAGACTCCTTTTTAGGTAAATTTGCATTTGCTGATTGTATGCTTGTTTTTAAGCATTCCCATTTTGCGGTTGCTTTTTCTTCTGGGTGTTCTCTTCTATACTGCTCCATGCTTTCTGCCTGATTTCACATGTTTAAAACTGGCGACCCACGTAATTTAGCCAAAGGCACCCCGCTTAACACTATGTGCAAGGAAGCGTCAGGGACACGACCCCTCGCGATGTTTACCGCACCTCATAGGTTGAGAATCACTGCCTTGGAGTATAAAAGATAAAGGTCGTTCCGTAGCAGATACTTCCGTAGGGGAGTGAAGTGTTAGAGACTTCACTATACCTAGGTCCAGCATGGAGAAATGGGGAGACCAGTTCCTTTCCTCGCTGCCTTTCCTTCCCTAACTCAAGAGCAAAGTCAGGTATCCATTTACAGCGGGGTGAACTGAAGCGTTTCGATACCGCGAATCGAACCTGGCCCCCGTGCCACGAGCGACCGGCGTTCTAATCACTCTGTCAATCGGACGCTCGTCTTACAGTATACAGAAGATTAAAAAGGCTATCGCACTTGTCTTACGGGTGGGGGTAAACTTCTGATGATCAGACTCAGTCCTCTTGTAACTTTCTGTTTAGAGCCTGCTTTCAATGTACTAAGCATATAATCAATGTATTTGTACACATTCACAATTTAAACTGACAAGCGTGTACATGAAATTTTCAACAGGATCACAACTTTTCAATTTTTAGAATGTTTTAAAATAAAAGTTTGTAGCGGAAAACGTATTTTTGCTTCACTTGTTCGGTTCGAAGAGAAAAGGGCAAGTCATAGCAACAATACTGTACAAGTTAGTCCAAGCTACGTTCTGAGTTACCTTAGGTCACACAGTAAATATGAAACACCTTGAGCAATGACTAGCTAGGTGGGCTGGATTACTAAGAGTTTGAACAAGAAGATTAAATACCATTGACCCTCTCAACACGTAAATGTGAATTATAGCGAGGGAAAGGGTGGGGGGGGGGGGGGGGGGGGGGGAAGATCATCGAAATGTATGGCCAAAAAACGCGTGACGACCAACCATAGAATGTCGACTTTAGTTTGGTATAGGTACAGTACACCTGCAAACACAGGTGAGATATTTATTTTTAATTTTTTTTTTTTTTTTTTGAAATAGTCAATATCATACGTTGTTAGGATAAATAACTTTACTTTTGAAAATATATAGTACATATCAAACGTTGTGATTTTTTTTCTTTTTTTTAAATAGTCAATATCATACGTTGTTAGGATAAATAACTTTACTTTTGAAAATATATAGTACATATCAAACGTTGTGATTTTTTTTTTCTTTTTTAAATAAAATTTTGCCTCGTTTTGGTGAGGAGCGTCCCGTTCAACCTAGTCGGTTATATTAGGGTGCATGTCCAAATATAAAAGACCTTTAGGTATGGAGATCTGGAAATCTTCCCAATATGGGAGATACACTAAATTTAAAATACATGAAAGCTGCGTACCTTCTGTACTTCTGTACGTTGGAGGATGTTGGAAAGTAGTAGAAAGGAAATGGTCGAAACTTTCCTGTTTTCACACAACATAGCTGAAGAAAATTCTTCAAATATTCTGGCCGAACATCATCACCAACCAAAAACGGCTAACTCGGAACCACCACGAAGAAATGTACATCATCGTAGCGGATAGACGATAGAACGGGATTGGTCACATCCTCAGTAGTTACCCCGACACCGTCATCGGAACTGTCATGCTATGAACCACAGAAGGGAGGCGAGGGACCGACCAAAAGCAACTTGGCGAAGAACTGTGGAAGCTGAGATGCAAAGATGGAACCAGAGGTGGGGCATCACACGCGATGGATGTCCACAAACCGAGAAAAGTAAAGAAAGTTGATAGTATGACAGCACAGTCCTTATTCTGGAAGTCCCAATATAAGAAACGTAGAGGGAGTCCAAAGAGCACACGGAAAAGAGAACTGGAGACAGACATGAAGGGAATGCAGGAGACATCAAAAGACCTTGAACTGATGGCGCTGGACAGAAAGACCTGGCATAAGTTTGTTGAAGGCCCATGCTCTTTGGAAAGCTAAAGGAGGACGGTGATAGAATATCATAGCTAGTGTGTCATGGGGTGTAGGCGATCATTCCTCTTCATAACAGTGTTTCTCCTGTTGTTTACTGGTGATTTGCTCTTGTGCCATGCTGTCAGTCCACCCCATATCTTCCCACTGCCTCTATGTGTGCTCGTGTTTCTTTCTATGTGCTTATCTTCCTCTCTTCCTTTAGAAAAATAAAAAAAATCTTTTTCGTTGTTATCATGTTATCTCAAGTTGTATAAACATAAATAACACATAAGGAAGGGAAACCCGAGGCCTGTAAACAGTAAATTAATATTAGACAAACATAAAGGTATGTTTTCAGGCACTCGTAAGAAATAAAGAAGTAGAACACTTGGACAACAGAAAAACAACAGACGTGAGTGGCTTACCCAGGGTTCGAACCCCGTACCTTCCGTACGACAACTCCGCCTAGCTATCAAGCGAATCACACTGACCCCACGGCCAGCTAGGCATCCCCAAAAAAAGATGCTTTGCTGGCCATTTATCAGTACGAAACACACAAGATAACACCGGAAGTATACAGTGGGCAACTCAGCCCTTAAATGACGCAATCACTTCTGTTGTTCTCCTATTAACAGTATGTGTCAGTCCAAACAAGACAAAGACCTTGATACTGGGTCCAGTAAATAGTAGAAGACTTAAGGACATTAGTATAGAACAGAGGGTAGGTTTCTGGTATTGTATAAACATAAATAACACATAAGGAAGGGAAACCCGAGGCCTGTAAACAGTAAATTAATATTAGACAAACATAAAGGTATGTTTTCAGGCACTCGTAAGAAATAAAGAAGTAGAACACTTGGACAACAGAAAAACAACAGACGTGAGTGGCTTACCCAGGGTTCGAACCCCGTACCTTCCGTACGACAACTCCGCCTAGCTATCAAGCGAATCACACTGACCCCACGGCCAGCTAGGCATCCCCAAAAAAAGATGCTTTGCTGGCCATTTATCAGTACGAAACACACAAGATAACACCGGAAGTATACAGTGGGCAACTCAGCCCTTAAATGACGCAATCACTTCTGTTGTTCTCCTATTAACAGTATGTGTCAGTCCAAACAAGACAAAGACCTTGATACTGGGTCCAGTAAATAGTAGAAGACTTAAGGACATTAGTATAGAACAGAGGGTAGGTTTCTGGTATTGTATAAACATAAATAACACATAAGGAAGGGAAACCCGAGGCCTGTAAACAGTAAATTAATATTAGACAAACATAAAGGTATGTTTTCAAGCACTCGTAAGAAATAAAGAAGTAGAACACTTGGACAACAGAAAAACAACAGACGTGAGTGGCTTACCCAGGGTTCGAACCCCGTACCTTCCGTACGACAACTCCGCCTAGCTATCAAGCGAATCACACTGACCCCACGGCCAGCTAGGCATCCCCAAAAAAAGATGCTTTGCTGGCCATTTATCAGTACGAAACACACAAGATAACACCGGAAGTATACAGTGGGCAACTCAGCCCTTAAATGACGCAATCACTTCTGTTGTTCTCCTATTAACAGTATGTGTCAGTCCAAACAAGACAAAGACCTTGATACTGGGTCCAGTAAATAGTAGAAGACTTAAGGACATTAGTATAGAACAGAGGGTAGGTTTCTGGTATTGTATAAACATAAATAACACATAAGGAAGGGAAACCCGAGGCCTGTAAACAGTAAATTAATATTAGACAAACATAAAGGTATGTTTTCAGGCACTCGTAAGAAATAAAGAAGTAGAACACTTGGACAACAGAAAAACAACAGACGTGAGTGGCTTACCCAGGGTTCGAACCCCGTACCTTCCGTACGACAACTCCGCCTAGCTATCAAGCGAATCACACTGACCCCACGGCCAGCTAGGCATCCCCAAAAAAAAGATGCTTTGCTGGCCATTTATCAGTACGAAACACACAAGATAACACCGGAAGTATACAGTGGGCAACTCAGCCCTTAAATGACGCAATCACTTCTGTTGTTCTCCTATTAACAGTATGTGTCAGTCCAAACAAGACAAAGACCTTGATACTGGGTCCAGTAAATAGTAGAAGACTTAAGGACATTAGTATAGAACAGAGGGTAGGTTTCTGGTATTGTATAAACATAAATAACACATAAGGAAGGGAAACCCGAGGCCTGTAAACAGTAAATTAATATTAGACAAACATAAAGGTATGTTTTCAGGCACTCGTAAGAAATAAAGAAGTAGAACACTTGGACAACAGAAAAACAACAGACGTGAGTGGCTTACCCAGGGTTCGAACCCCGTACCTTCCGTACGACAACTCCGCCTAGCTATCAAGCGAATCACACTGACCCCACGGCCAGCTAGGCATCCCCAAAAAAAGATGCTTTGCTGGCCATTTATCAGTACGAAACACACAAGATAACACCGGAAGTATACAGTGGGCAACTCAGCCCTTAAATGACGCAATCACTTCTGTTGTTCTCCTATTAACAGTATGTGTCAGTCCAAACAAGACAAAGACCTTGATACTGGGTCCAGTAAATAGTAGAAGACTTAAGGACATTAGTATAGAACAGAGGGTAGGTTTCTGGTATTGTATAAACATAAATAACACATAAGGAAGGGAAACCCGAGGCCTGTAAACAGTAAATTAATATTAGACAAACATAAAGGTATGTTTTTCAGGCACTCGTAAGAAATAAAGAAGTAGAACACTTGGACAACAGAAAAAAACAACAGACGTGAGTGGCTTACCCAGGGTTCGAACCCCGTACCTTCCGTACGACAACTCCGCCTAGCTATCAAGCGAATCACACTGACCCCACGGCCAGCTAGGCATCCCCAAAAAAAAGATGCTTTGCTGGCCATTTATCAGTACGAAACACACAAGATAACACCGGAAGTATACAGTGGGCAACTCAGCCCTTAAATGACGCAATCACTTCTGTTGTTCTCCTATTAACAGTATGTGTCAGTCCAAACAAGACAAAGACCTTGATACTGGGTCCAGTAAATAGTAGAAGACTTAAGGACATTAGTATAGAACAGAGGGTAGGTTTCTGGTATTGTATAAACATAAATAACACATAAGGAAGGGAAACCCGAGGCCTGTAAACAGTAAATTAATATTAGACAAACATAAAGGTATGTTTTCAGGCACTCGTAAGAAATAAAGAAGTAGAACACTTGGACAACAGAAAAACAACAGACGTGAGTGGCTTACCCAGGGTTCGAACCCCGTACCTTCCGTACGACAACTCCGCCTAGCTATCAAGCGAATCACACTGACCCCACGGCCAGCTAGGCATCCCCAAAAAAAGATGCTTTGCTGGCCATTTATCAGTACGAAACACACAAGATAACACCGGAAGTATACAGTGGGCAACTCAGCCCTTAAATGACGCAATCACTTCTGTTGTTCTCCTATTAACAGTATGTGTCAGTCCAAACAAGACAAAGACCTTGATACTGGGTCCAGTAAATAGTAGAAGACTTAAGGACATTAGTATAGAACAGAGGGTAGGTTTCTGGTATTGTATAAACATAAATAACACATAAGGAAGGGAAACCCGAGGCCTGTAAACAGTAAATTAATATTAGACAAACATAAAGGTATGTTTTCAGGCACTCGTAAGAAATAAAGAAGTAGAACACTTGGACAACAGAAAAACAACAGACGTGAGTGGCTTACCCAGGGTTCGAACCCCGTACCTTCCGTACGACAACTCCGCCTAGCTATCAAGCGAATCACACTGACCCCACGGCCAGCTAGGCATCCCCAAAAAAAGATGCTTTGCTGGCCATTTATCAGTACGAAACACACAAGATAACACCGGAAGTATACAGGGCAACTCAGCCCTTAAATGACGCAATCACTTCTGTTGTTCTCCTATTAACAGTATGTGTCAGTCCAAACAAGACAAAGACCTTGATACTGGGTCCAGTAAATAGTAGAAGACTTAAGGACATTAGTATAGAACAGAGGGTAGGTTTCTGGTATTGTATAAACATAAATAACACATAAGGAAGGGAAACCCGAGGCCTGTAAACAGTAAATTAATATTAGACAAACATAAAGGTATGTTTTCAGGCACTCGTAAGAAATAAAGAAGTAGAACACTTGGACAACAGAAAAACAACAGACGTGAGTGGCTTACCCAGGGTTCGAACCCCGTACCTTCCGTACGACAACTCCGCCTAGCTATCAAGCGAATCACACTGACCCCACGGCCAGCTAGGCATCCCCAAAAAAAGATGCTTTGCTGGCCATTTATCAGTACGAAACACACAAGATAACACCGGAAGTATACAGTGGGCAACTCAGCCCTTAAATGACGCAATCACTTCTGTTGTTCTCCTATTAACAGTATGTGTCAGTCCAAACAAGACAAAGACCTTGATACTGGGTCCAGTAAATAGTAGAAGACTTAAGGACATTAGTATAGAACAGAGGGTAGGTTTCTGGTATTGTATAAACATAAATAACACATAAGGAAGGGAAACCCGAGGCCTGTAAACAGTAAATTAATATTAGACAAACATAAAGGTATGTTTTCAGGCACTCGTAAGAAATAAAGAAGTAGAACACTTGGACAACAGAAAAACAACAGACGTGAGTGGCTTACCCAGGGTTCGAACCCCGTACCTTCCGTACGACAACTCCGCCTAGCTATCAAGCGAATCACACTGACCCCACGGCCAGCTAGGCATCCCCAAAAAAAGATGCTTTGCTGGCCATTTATCAGTACGAAACACACAAGATAACACCGGAAGTATACAGTGGGCAACTCAGCCCTTAAATGACGCAATCACTTCTGTTGTTCTCCTATTAACAGTATGTGTCAGTCCAAACAAGACAAAGACCTTGATACTGGGTCCAGTAAATAGTAGAAGACTTAAGGACATTAGTATAGAACAGAGGGTAGGTTTCTGGTATTGTATAAACATAAATAACACATAAGGAAGGGAAACCCGAGGCCTGTAAACAGTAAATTAATATTAGACAAACATAAAGGTATGTTTTCAGGCACTCGTAAGAAATAAAGAAGTAGAACACTTGGACAACAGAAAAACAACAGACGTGAGTGGCTTACCCAGGGTTCGAACCCCGTACCTTCCGTACGACAACTCCGCCTAGCTATCAAGCGAATCACACTGACCCCACGGCCAGCTAGGCATCCCCAAAAAAAGATGCTTTGCTGGCCATTTATCAGTACGAAACACACAAGATAACACCGGAAGTATACAGTGGGCAACTCAGCCCTTAAATGACGCAATCACTTCTGTTGTTCTCCTATTAACAGTATGTGTCAGTCCAAACAAGACAAAGACCTTGATACTGGGTCCAGTAAATAGTAGAAGACTTAAGGACATTAGTATAGAACAGAGGGTAGGTTTCTGGTATTGTATAAACATAAATAACACATAAGGAAGGGAAACCCGAGGCCTGTAAACAGTAAATTAATATTAGACAAACATAAAGGTATGTTTTCAGGCACTCGTAAGAAATAAAGAAGTAGAACACTTGGACAACAGAAAAAACAACAGACGTGAGTGGCTTACCCAGGGTTCGAACCCCGTACCTTCCGTACGACAACTCCGCCTAGCTATCAAGCGAATCACACTGACCCCACGGCCAGCTAGGCATCCCCAAAAAAAAAAGATGCTTTGCTGGCCATTTATCAGTACGAAACACACAAGATAACACCGGAAGTATACAGTGGGCAACTCAGCCCTTAAATGACGCAATCACTTCTGTTGTTCTCCTATTAACAGTATGTGTCAGTCCAAACAAGACAAAGACCTTGATACTGGGTCCAGTAAATAGTAGAAGACTTAAGGACATTAGTATAGAACAGAGGGTAGGTTTCTGGTATTGTATAAACATAAATAACACATAAGGAAGGGAAACCCGAGGCCTGTAAACAGTAAATTAATATTAGACAAACATAAAGGTATGTTTTCAGGCACTCGTAAGAAATAAAGAAGTAGAACACTTGGACAACAGAAAAACAACAGACGTGAGTGGCTTACCCAGGGTTCGAACCCCGTACCTTCCGTACGACAACTCCGCCTAGCTATCAAGCGAATCACACTGACCCCACGGCCAGCTAGGCATCCCCAAAAAAAATGCTTTGCTGGCCATTTATCAGTACGAAACACACAAGATAACACCGGAAGTATACAGTGGGCAACTCAGCCCTTAAATGACGCAATCACTTCTGTTGTTCTCCTATTAACAGTATGTGTCAGTCCAAACAAGACAAAGACCTTGATACTGGGTCCAGTAAATAGTAGAAGACTTAAGGACATTAGTATAGAACAGAGGGTAGGTTTCTGGTATTGTATAAACATAAATAACACATAAGGAAGGGAAACCCGAGGCCTGTAAACAGTAAATTAATATTAGACAAACATAAAGGTATGTTTTCAGGCACTCGTAAGAAATAAAGAAGTAGAACACTTGGACAACAGAAAAACAACAGACGTGAGTGGCTTACCCAGGGTTCGAACCCCGTACCTTCCGTACGACAACTCCGCCTAGCTATCAAGCGAATCACACTGACCCCACGGCCAGCTAGGCATCCCCAAAAAAAGATGCTTTGCTGGCCATTTATCAGTACGAAACACACAAGATAACACCGGAAGTATACAGTGGGCAACTCAGCCCTTAAATGACGCAATCACTTCTGTTGTTCTCCTATTAACAGTATGTGTCAGTCCAAACAAGACAAAGACCTTGATACTGGGTCCAGAAAATAGTAGAAGACTTAAGGACATTAGTATAGAACAGAGGGTAGGTTTCTGGTATTGTATAAACATAAATAACACATAAGGAAGGGAAACCCGAGGCCTGTAAACAGTAAATTAATATTAGACAAACATAAAGGTATGTTTTCAGGCACTCGTAAGAAATAAAGAAGTAGAACACTTGGACAACAGAAAAACAACAGACGTGAGTGGCTTACCCAGGGTTCGAACCCCGTACCTTCCGTACGACAACTCCGCCTAGCTATCAAGCGAATCACACTGACCCCACGGCCAGCTAGGCATCCCCAAAAAAAAGATGCTTTGCTGGCCATTTATCAGTACGAAACACACAAGATAACACCGGAAGTATACAGTGGGCAACTCAGCCCTTAAATGACGCAATCACTTCTGTTGTTCTCCTATTAACAGTATGTGTCAGTCCAAACAAGACAAAGACCTTGATACTGGGTCCAGTAAATAGTAGAAGACTTAAGGACATTAGTATAGAACAGAGGGTAGGTTTCTGGTATTGTATAAACATAAATAACACATAAGGAAGGGAAACCCGAGGCCTGTAAACAGTAAATTAATATTAGACAAACATAAAGGTATGTTTTCAGGCACTCGTAAGAAATAAAGAAGTAGAACACTTGGACAACAGAAAAACAACAGACGTGAGTGGCTTACCCAGGGTTCGAACCCCGTACCTTCCGTACGACAACTCCGCCTAGCTATCAAGCGAATCACACTGACCCCACGGCCAGCTAGGCATCCCCAAAAAAAGATGCTTTGCTGGCCATTTATCAGTACGAAACACACAAGATAACACCGGAAGTATACAGTGGGCAACTCAGCCCTTAAATGACGCAATCACTTCTGTTGTTCTCCTATTAACAGTATGTGTCAGTCCAAACAAGACAAAGACCTTGATACTGGGTCCAGTAAATAGTAGAAGACTTAAGGACATTAGTATAGAACAGAGGGTAGGTTTCTGGTATTGTATAAACATAAATAACACATAAGGAAGGGAAACCCGAGGCCTGTAAACAGTAAATTAATATTAGACAAACATAAAGGTATGTTTTCAGGCACTCGTAAGAAATAAAGAAGTAGAACACTTGGACAACAGAAAAACAACAGACGTGAGTGGCTTACCCAGGGTTCGAACCCCGTACCTTCCGTACGACAACTCCGCCTAGCTATCAAGCGAATCACACTGACCCCACGGCCAGCTAGGCATCCCCAAAAAAAGATGCTTTGCTGGCTATTTATCAGTACGAAACACACAAGATAACACCGGAAGTATACAGTGGGCAACTCAGCCCTTAAATGACGCAATCACTTCTGTTGTTCTCCTATTAACAGTATGTGTCAGTCCAAACAAGACAAAGACCTTGATACTGGGTCCAGTAAATAGTAGAAGACTTAAGGACATTAGTATAGAACAGAGGGTAGGTTTCTGGTATTGTATAAACATAAATAACACATAAGGAAGGGAAACCCGAGGCCTGTAAACAGTAAATTAATATTAGACAAACATAAAGGTATGTTTTCAGGCACTCGTAAGAAATAAAGAAGTAGAACACTTGGACAACAGAAAAAACAACAGACGTGAGTGGCTTACCCAGGGTTCGAACCCCGTACCTTCCGTACGACAACTCCGCCTAGCTATCAAGCGAATCACACTGACCCCACGGCCAGCTAGGCATTCCCCAAAAAAAGATGCTTTGCTGGCCATTTATCAGTACGAAACACACAAGATAACACCGGAAGTATACAGTGGGCAACTCAGCCCTTAAATGACGCAATCACTTCTGTTGTTCTCCTATTAACAGTATGTGTCAGTCCAAACAAGACAAAGACCTTGATACTGGGTCCAGTAAATAGTAGAAGACTTAAGGACATTAGTATAGAACAGGGGTAGGTTTCTGGTATTGTATAAACATAAATAACACATAAGGAAGGGAAACCCGAGGCCTGTAAACAGTAAATTAATATTAGACAAACATAAAGGTATGTTTTCAGGCACTCGTAAGAAATAAAGAAGTAGAACACTTGGACAACAGAAAAAACAACAGACGTGAGTGGCTTACCCAGGGTTCGAACCCCGTACCTTCCGTACGACAACTCCGCCTAGCTATCAAGCGAATCACACTGACCCCACGGCCAGCTAGGCATCCCCAAAAAAAAAGATGCTTTGCTGGCTATTTATCAGTACGAAACACACAAGATAACACCGGAAGTATACAGTGGGCAACTCAGCCCTTAAATGACGCAATCACTTCTGTTGTTCTCCTATTAACAGTATGTGTCAGTCCAAACAAGACAAAGACCTTGATACTGGGTCCAGTAAATAGTAGAAGACTTAAGGACATTAGTATAGAACAGAGGGTAGGTTTCTGGTATTGTATAAACATAAATAACACATAAGGAAGGGAAACCCGAGGCCTGTAAACAGTAAATTAATATTAGACAAACATAAAGGTATGTTTTCATGCACTCGTAAGAAATAAAGAAGTAGAACACTTGGACAACAGAAAAACAACAGACGTGAGTGGCTTACCCAGGGTTCGAACCCCGTACCTTCCGTACGACAACTCCGCCTAGCTATCAAGCGAATCACACTGACCCCACGGCCAGCTAGGCATCCCCCCCCAAAAAAAAGATGCTTTGCTGGCTATTTATCAGTACGAAACACACAAGATAACACCGGAAGTATACAGTGGGCAACTCAGCCCTTAAATGACGCAATCACTTCTGTTGTTCTCCTATTAACAGTATGTGTCAGTCCAAACAAGACAAAGACCTTGATACTGGGTCCAGTAAATAGTAGAAGACTTAAGGACATTAGTATAGAACAGAGGGTAGGTTTCTGGTATTGTATAAACATAAATAACACATAAGGAAGGGAAACCCGAGGCCTGTAAACAGTAAATTAATATTAGACAAACATAAAGGTATGTTTTCAGGCACTCGTAAGAAATAAAGAAGTAGAACACTTGGACAACAGAAAAACAACAGACGTGAGTGGCTTACCCAGGGTTCGAACCCCGTACCTTCCGTACGACAACTCCGCCTAGCTATCAAGCGAATCACACTGACCCCACGGCCAGCTAGGCATGCCCCAAAAAAAGATGCTTTACTGGCTATTTATCAGTACGAAACACACAAGATAACACCGGAAGTATACAGTGGGCAACTCAGCCCTTAAATGACGCAATCACTTCTGTTGTTCCCCTATTAACAGTATGTGTCAGTCCAAACAAGACAAAGACCTTGATACTGGGTCCAGTATATAGTAGAAAACTTAAGGACATTAGTATAGAACAGAGGGTATGGTTCTGGTATTGTATAAACATAAATAACACATAAGGAAGGGAAACCCGAGGCCTGTAAACAGTAAATTAATATTAGACAAACATAAAGGTATGTTTTCAGGCACTCGTAAGAAATAAAGAAGTAGAACACTTGGACAACAGAAAAACAACAGACGTGAGTGGCTTACCCAGGGTTCGAACCCCGTACCTTCCGTACGACAACTCCGCCTAGCTATCAAGCGAATCACACTGACCCCACGGGCAGCTAGGCATCCCCAAAAAAAGATGCTTTACTGGCTATTTATCAGTAAGAAAGACAAGATAACACCGGAAGTATACAGTGGGCAACTCAGCCCCTTAATGACGCAATCACTTCTGTTGTTTCACTATTAACAGTATGTGTCAGTCCAAACAAGACAAAGACCTTGATACTGGGTCCAGTAAATAGTAGAAGACTAAAGGACAATAGTATAGAACAGTGGGTAGGTTTCTGGTATTGTATGAACATAAATAACACATAAGGAAGGGAAACCCGAGGCCTGTAAACAGTAAATTAATATTAGTAAATTATATTAGACAAACATAAAGGTATGTTTTCAGGCACTCGTAAGAAATAAAGAAGTAGAACACTTGGACAACAGAAAAACAACAGACGTGAGTGGCTTACCCAGGGTTCGAACCCCGTACCTTCCGTACGACAACTCCGCCTAGCTATCAAGCGTAATCTCACTGACCCCACGGCCAGTTAGGGGCATCCCCTAAAAAAGATGGCTTTGCTGGCCATTTTTATTCACGTACGAAAACACACAAGGTGTAACTGACCGGAAGTATACCGTGGGCAACGCAGCCCTTAAATGACGCAATCTCTTCTGATGTTCTCCTATTAACAGTATGTGTCAGTCCAAACAAGACAAAGACCTTGATACTGGGTCCAGTAAATAGTAGAAGACTTAAGGACATTTACTATAAGAATGCAGGAGATGTGTAGGTTTCTGGTATTCAGTATAAACATAAATAACTCATAAGGAAGGGAAACCCGAAGCCTGTAAACAGTAAATTAATATTAGACAAACATAAAGGTATGTTTTCAGGCACTCGTAAGAAATAAAGAAGTAGAACACTTGGACAACAGAAAAACAACAGACGTGAGTGGCTTACCCAGGGTTCGAACCCCGTACCTTCCGTACGACAACTCCGCCTACTATCAAGCGAATCACACTGACCCCACGGCCAGCTAGGCATCCCCAAAAAAAAGATGCTTGGCCAGGCCATTTAATATCAAACTACGAAACACACAAGGGATCCCCAAAACACCGGAAGTATACAGTGGGCAAACTCAGCCCTTAAATGACGCAATATCATTCTGTTGTTACTTCCCTATTAACAGTGGGTGTCAGTCCAAACACAAGACAAAGACCTTGATAACACCGGGTTCCAGTACACTAGTAGAACCAATCTCCTCCAGGACATTAGTATAGAACAGAGGGTAGGGTTCTGGTATTGTATACAACGTACATTAACACATGTAGGAAAGGGAAACCCGAGAGGCCTGTAAAACTGTAAAATGAATATTAGAGACAAAACATAAAGGTTGTTTTAAGGCATCGTAAGAATGATATAATGATGTAGAAACAGCTTGGACTAACCTAGAATATACAACAGAACGTGAGTGCTCTTACCCACGGGGTCGAACCCCGTACATTCCGTTCGACAACTCCGCCCTAAGCTATCATTAGCTAAGCCACACTGACCCACGGCTAGCTTTGGGGATTCCCCAAAAAAAGTATGCTTTTTGCTGGCCATTTATCAGGTACGAAAAACACATCAAGATAACACCGGAAGTATACAGTGGGCAACCTCAGCCCTTATATGACGCAATCACTTCTGTTGTTCTCCTATTAACAGTAATAATGGTCAGTCCCAAACAAGACAAAGACCTTGATACTGAGACCAGTAAATAGTAAAAGACTTAAGGACATTAGTATAGAACAGAGGGTAGGTTTCTGGTATTGTATAAACATAAATAACACATAAAGAAGGGAAACCCGAGGCCTGTAAACAGTAAATTAATATTAGACAAACATAAAGGTATGTTTTCAGGCACTCGTAAGAAATAAAGAAGTAGAACACTTGGACAACAGAAAAACAACAGACGTGAGTGGCTTACCCAGGGTTCGAACCCCGTACCTTCCGTACGACATACTCCGCCTAGCTATCAAGCGAATCACCCTTCATTCTGACCCCACGGCCAGCTAGGCATCCCCAAAAATATGCTATTGCTTTGAGGGCTCTATTTATCTGTTTACGAAACCACTCAAAAGATAACACCGGATTGGTATAAAGGGGGCCAATCGCTGCCCTTAAATGAACGCGAATCTATCTTCTGTTGTTCTCCATTACAGTTAAGGTGTTCGCTTAATATTAGACAAACATAAAGGTTTGTTTTCAGGCACTCGTAAGAAATAAAGAAGTAGAACACTTGGACAACAGAAAAACAACAGACGTGAGTGGCTTACCCAGGGTTCGAACCCCGTACCTTCCGTACGACAACTCCGCCTAGCTATCAAGCGAATCACACTGACCCCACGGCCAGCTAGCCATCCCCAAAAAAAGATGCTTTGCTGGGTATTTATCAGTACGAAACACACAAGATAACACCGGAAGTATACAGTGGGCAACTCAGCCCTTAAATGACGCAATCACTTCTGTTGTTCTCCTATTTAACAGTATGTGTCAGTCCAAACAAGACAAAGACCTTGATACTGGGTCCAGTAAATAGTAGAAGACTTAAGGACATTAGTATAGAACAGAGGGTAGGTTTCTGGTATTGTATAAACATAAATAACACATAAGGAAGGGAAACCCGAGGCCTGTAAACAGTAAATTAATATTAGACAAACATAAAGGTATGTTTTCAGGCACTCGTAAGAAATAAAGAAGTAGAACACTTGGACAACAGAAAAACCAACAGACGTGAGTGGCTTACCCAGGGTTCGAACCCCGTACCTTCCGTACGACAACTCCGCCTAGCTATCAAGCGAATCACACTGACCCCACGGCCAGCTAGGCATCCCCAAAAAAAGATGCTTTGCTGGCTATTTATCAGTACGAAACACACAAGATAACAACGGAAGTATACAGTGGGCAACTAGCCCTTAAATGACGCAATCACT